>WWET01003771.1:121364-134350 GCA_011038615.1 Limnodynastes dumerilii | reverse complement strand
GACACTACACTGTTAGTACACACCATAATGATCCAATGTAGTCTCACATTTTAAATCTTATCTTAAAAAAAAAGACTTAGAACAAAATTGTTAAAAAGTAACAAAATATATATTAATATATTGTGCCACCAGTATAGTTGCTTAAAAGATATATAAACTTCACAGCTTAACATCCAAAGCATATATATCAGTGTAGTACATAAGTATTTACATCAAATTTTTTGACAACACAAGTAGACAGATAATCTCTGATTATTCCATCGGTCCTATATATTCAATAATAAAGCATAAAAATACTTAGCCACAGGTTCTCTCATCACATATCATATCTACACTGCTATGCACAGATTCCATCAATCATATATATACAAGCCAGCAAGCAGGGGAGGACCTAATCTAATGTTGGAGTGAGGCTAGCCATAGTCACATTAGCATCCTATACGATGCGCTGTCCCCCATTCCGGGTCCATACCTTACCCTACGCTGACTCTCTGGGCAACAAGAAAAGAAGCTGGCAGCATCTTATGGTCCTGATGCACAGGGGATCATGTACCCGATGCATGTTTCGTCTCCTTCTTCCAGGGGATCCAATTTTTGGTGTGATAAATTAAAGATACTGGACCATATTCAAGCTTAAGAAGCTCTGGCTTCTTAAAAATGTTCTTCTAAGAAATGACTTACTACGCATGGGTAATAGGTAATTTATGCAATCTACGTGCCATTTAGGTGCGTAGATTGACTACGTTTGGTCATTAAAGACCACACGTACATATTTAAGAAGGAAGAGGTGTGGCAGCCTCTGTCCTCTTTTAAAAGAGTGTGAGGGGGGGAGAGTTTAATTAGCTGGGGAGGGCATGGGGAAGGGATCTCCATTCGTATTTTTTTTCTTAATAAGGAAAATACGATCAGAGTTGATACTGCCGCACCTAACCCATTCTGATGTGTGAATATGGTCCAACTTTATTAGGTTACTAGGGTCCATTTTTCTGGTCTTCTTCCATGCTCTTTTACCTCTTCAATATATAGAGGTCTTTTTAATTGAGGGGACAATTTTTGGGAATTGTAACTATAGATTGTTTCATTATTGACTCATTATTGTTGTAAACCCCCCCTGTTGCTTTTTAACAATGGGCCTGATTGACTATGCAATGTCCGTAGCCTTTAAGTATGGAGCTTTACTACGTGCGATCTTTAAAGTCTGCTTGTAGTTTTGAAAGTAAAAGGAGGTGTGCCACTGCAGCCTTCATAAGAAGTTAGGTGAAGTGGGTGGCGGGAGGTATATAGATTAGGCAGGGAATGTCCGTGCGTATTTTCCCTACTTAAGAGAAACACTGAATAGATGGTAGAGAGATATATGTTTTTAACATTTAATTTTAACAGTCATTATAACTTTAGTATTTTGAAACTCATTTTAGCATGTTGCTAAATCAATATTCAATAAACACAGCGACAATCACACAATGATTCAGTCAACACCCTATCTTTGCAAATAGGGTTATAAAAAAAAAATATACCATAGACAGCTATGGTACCCTTCATAAATCACCTTGCTCCTGTATCCCTCCATGCTGTTCTCCTCTGTATATCTCTCCACTCTATCCTGTTCTCTGTCATCTTCTCTTCTATCCTGTCCTTCCATTTGGTCTTCCTCTGCTTTGTCTTTTCTACTCTGTCTTTTTTTTCTCTTCCATCCTGTTGCTCCATCTGATCTTCCTCTGCCCTGTCCTGTCAGCTCTGTCTTCTTCTTCTTTCTCTCCCGTCATGTATCCCTTACGATTTGCCTGTCACACTTCATTATTCTGTTAACTTCTTCCATCACTGAAGTTGTCTATTTTTTTAATGACCTAATGGAAGTGCTTCAGTTTAAGGTAAATAATGATCTGTTAATTAGTAGTTATTTTTAGGGTTAGGGTTATTGCAATACCGAACACAGTTATTGTCGGCATTACAGTATTATATCTGACAGGTGTCGCCTTAGTGACCATTTAGTGCTGGATGTTGACATTCAGATATTTGTCGTAACATATTATACTTCATTTAAATGCATTTTCTTAAAGCTCAGTGGTTCTCAATCAGTGCTCTATGTTTCTTATTAACTAGTGAAAAAGAAAGTGCTATCATGGATAATTTGGACTCACATGACATTGAACCTGTTATTCTTTTTCTAAAGAATTATTTCAAGTGGGGAAAAAAAGTCATCTACATAATGGTTACTGGACCTATGATTAGCAACATTTTACTCCAGGTTTAGTAAGGAAGTTCTGAAGTCCATATTCAAGAACAACATAAAAACATCAAAGAACATGAAAAAATTAAGCTAAAAGAGTGCATCACATTCATCACAAAACATACTAAGAAAGGATATAGGAACTAAACATGTATATCTGGGTGCAGAAAAGGGAGAGGAGGTATGATAGAAGCTTTCAAATATATCAAGGGGTTTAACTAGGTACAGGCGAGTGGCATTCTTCTGCAGAACAAAAGTATGAAAACATGAGGGCACGCACTACAGACATACAAGGATATAAAATAAATGACTTTAAAAAGCTCTTGTACTGTATATAAAGAAGATGACAAACATCACAGATAGATTTTCTTCCTTAATAGAAAGATTATCGGACTATTTAGATCTTAGTGCATTTTTTTTACTTTTAAAACTTTATAATGCTTAAAAGGTTAATCCTCCTGGTTCAATAGAAATATCTAGGGAAGAATAAATTAGGTGCACACTCAAAGCATGTAAACATAGAAAGAAATTGCCCCAAGAACACTGGCATTAACCAGTAACTAACTACACCATTCTATCTGTAAAATGAAATGCAGAAATGTTAGTTACACACTTATATATATATATATATATAAAGCCACCAGCAGACTTTTCTGCTGTGGTGGTCTAACTCTAAGGGCTTGATTCAATTAGCTTTGCACCCGCGTATTTTGCAGTGCAAAGCTAATTCCGTTAAATTTTTGGGAGGATTTTTGTGCGCGCCTCAAAGAGACGCATAAATATCTGCAAATTTTTTTCCCATATATGATGGGAAAAAGCGCAGCGCAAACTTTTTCCTGTCATCGTGGCTATTTGAATCAGGCCCTAAACAGTGAGAGTCCCTATGTTGGGTCCATATATCATATGTTTTTAAATTAAGAGCTAACTCACTTAGAGCTTCCCTTAAAGTCTCCAAAACCTATTAATCTATAAATTGAATAAAGCAACCACCATTTTGTGTCACTCAAAACATGTACCAGATCCAGTAAGAGCAGATGCCAGATCATTATGTGACAGAAAGAATGATATATATTTAAAAAAAATACTTACTGCACTGGGAACAATAGTTGCATTATGACCCACAAGAGAGATTATCCTTAAACATAATTAATTTAACAGTTATTCCTGTACTATAATAAACAGTAGCATAGTGGTACAGTATTAGCACAGTAATTGTCTTTAGGCTGAACAAGGAGCTATATTCATGAAATATAAATGGCACTCCTGTGTTTTTTTTTTATGTTTTTCAACCTATCTCTATTCTACCTAACTCCTGGTACACAGTGGTAGGAAGAATTAAGTATAATTACAATAGGATGAGAAGTAGTGTTATAATAAAATAATAAATGACTACAGCACTACTGACTGCATTAATGTCATATAACTGAATATATTAATAAGAATGAATTATTAAAAATGTTTGAGTACCAAACAACACATAATACAGTTTTTTGTGGTTAAGACATCAATCACTGACTGACCACAGTGCTAGAGAAATGGAATCATAGTTGTCTTTGTGGGAATTACCATGATAGTACCATGATAGCTTATACAACTGTACACTAAATCAGAGTCCAACAACTTGGCATCTGTTGATCTTACTATTCAACAAGTCCCACATTGATCCTACTTATTACGCTCTTAGCATGAATACCAGGGGAAGAGATGTATAGCATTTTATCACAAATCAATAAACACAATTTAAAATCTTCTATTATTTAAATATCCTGACTATACAACGATTTAACAAACAAAATATTTGACATACTCTTTGAAACCCATAAACAATGCTACATTAATTTTAAAACAACTAAAAAGAACACTTATTTTTATCAATAGGTAGGTTCAAAGGAAATTATTTGTAGATTTGCCAAGAGCGGATGTATTGTAGCCTAGGGAATATATAAAGAAATGCGTTTTAAGTAATTTAAGTCTTTTGTACCTAAGTAAATCTGACTAAATGAACCTCACACTGCTTGCTAAATTTGCAGCAGAGATAATGAATACTTTACTGCATAGGCTACATGTTATTGTAGGTATTGATCAAGACTAATTGTGTACAAATACAATGAGCGTTAAAGTGATTGAGGGCTTAATTTCAAGTAGTACTT
This sequence comes from Limnodynastes dumerilii, assembly GCA_011038615.1. Classification (NCBI taxonomy): domain Eukaryota; kingdom Metazoa; phylum Chordata; class Amphibia; order Anura; family Limnodynastidae; genus Limnodynastes; species Limnodynastes dumerilii. The sequence continues at coordinate 129,973 of WWET01003771.1, read as the reverse complement.
TTCTACTGTTGCACCCAGCATGGATATAGTTACAGTTTCATTTACAGAACTTTATATAGAATTTTACAGGTATGTTTACTGTCTTTATAAGTTTTTTACTGATGTTCACAATAGAAGTACGGAAAATATTGCAAATCAAGACATTTTCTGAAATATGATGTCAAATATATAGACAGCAAAAAAAAATATTTTCTAATGTTTGGACTGAGAAAATGAATGCTATGAACAATCTTTAAATTCACTTTACTTTATATGCTCAGTAGAATTGGAGTGTATGGGCCTGATCTAGAGTTCTAAGGTAGCGAATGCACAAATCCCGCTGCCTGCTCCTTGTCCGTCCTATCCAGAGCTGAGACTTTTGCAGCTTTGTTTAGAATGTACCAAAAAAGGTGCATTCCTTTGCATCATGTACACGGTTGTGTATAGACAGAGGCTGAGAGGTGTACTCACAACAGCCTAGACATGTTTGCATGTTGTAAATGTATGGGTTTTATTTTATAATTAAATTAAAGACCTTAAAAATATTGCTGTACACCGTTACAATTTCACTGACCAGCTTAAGCACCAGTCCGCTTCTAAATTTCCACTTCGACCACTGTTACAAATATAGGCTTTTTTACACTTACACTAGCTCTGAGTTGGTGCACAATTTAGGTGGAAGTGCAGGGAATCCAGCAAGCTACTTGCACTCCCGGCAGCCCACAGCACCACATTGACCCCTTGTTTAATTAAAATGATGTGAAACCCATCGGATAAGTTAGCGCAGAGCACAAGGATGCAATCACAGGAGGATGGACAGCAGTACACCCATCAAGAGATTTTCCATTCATAAAATCTAATCTAAAAAAAAACCAAAAAAAAATATTCACATCAAATAACTTCAATGGTTTTAAATGTAGACTAAAATCTAGACCTTTATTACTGTTATTTAAAATACAAGATCTAAAAAAGTCCTGTGACATTTAATGTAACACACAAAAAAAGTTTTGATTACACTATTTTTATTGCTATATTTCACTTGTTTTTCTTATTTTTATTGAAATTTGTTGGTCTTTTATTCTTCCTGTAGTGTAATGGTATTGATATAACTGTTCTCGCGTGTATCCACAGCAAAGATCACGTGGAGAACTTGAGGTCAGTGAGGGATACACCACCTCACTATAGGTATTTAATGTTATATTTTGTATTCATTACAATAACACTGTAGACTTTTTGGTGTGCTTAATAACTTAGACAATTAGAAATTAGTGCAGACACTGGGGTTTTTCTTTAGAACTTCTTTTAATTCTGTCACTAGGTCTCTCCAATGATCCGCATAATAAAAAAAATGAATCTCATATGTAATTCCTTTTCATTATTTATTTTTGGAATTGTATTAATGCACTGATAATTACAAGGTACAAAAGATAATATTCATTGATAATATTGATCATATAAAAATATAATATTCATATTCATTGTCAAATAGACAAGACATGGAGGGGATATATTTCCTCCTTCGTTTATACTAGGGGAGATACCTACAATTACTATAAAACTTCTAACTAAACAGATGAAAACATAATGGCATAAAATTACTATTGATAGCTATGTTGGTTAAGAAATGGTTCCCGCAAGACAATGTATTCTTGTCATTTCTTGATCTTGCCACGAAAACCTCAAGCGCAAATAGGAGAACTGTCTAGCACACTCTCATGCCTATATCATGTTGAAAGGGTACAGAAAGGCTTTTATGGTGATATAGAATTTGAGGGCAATGACTGGTTTTCAAAATATATTTATTTGAAATACAAAAAGGAGATAAATGAGATAGAACAAGTGATAAAAGAAGAAACCATTTCTAGATAGACTTTTAAACTACATTACAGAGAGGATCAGAGACTTCCACAAACAAAAACCAAAGGAGTCATAAATCTAAGATAAACAGAAAAGAATCATGTCTGGAAAACCATTGATATTTCGCAAGGGGGAGAGGGAGAGGGAAAGGGAGGGAGAGAGAGAGAGAGAGAGGCACGGTGAGAACATTACTAAGACAAATGGGGCAAAGCTGGATATCATTTTCAATTTTTGTTTATAAAGAACATATACAGAGAGAGAGAGAGAGAGAGAATCATTAAATTATGTTCTTTTGAAACAGTTTTTCCATATTTAAGTAAATATCTACATAGCTTTACTTTAGACTTGGAACTCTGTTTCTCAGGAGCAGACAGATGTTTAAATCAAACAATGTTAATATGATAGCAATCAATGCTGTACCAGAGCGTATATCTAAAAGAAAACTACCTGTCAAGGGTGGTATCATTGTACCAAATTCAGATACCTGATTTTGGCCACTTTTGTGTTCTGCATATGCGTCCATGCTACTCGACTGAAACCCATTTTAATCTATCAGACTTTAATGAAATGACTTCTGACAGCATGTAGTAGATAAGTAGTCAGATACAGTCTTCTGGGTAGACGGGGACACTTTTTCACAAAAAACTCCAGCAGACTTGGAAATAGTAAAAATAGCCTAAGCCTCAGCTAGTTTTATTTAAACAAAAAGCAAAAAAAAGTACTAAATAAATAATAGCGTGTTAGGTGCCTAACTAGTATATACAGACGTCCCTGCTTCCCTTGCAGCACCTAACATGCCACACAAACTAAAATACAACATAGTTTAGAATAGTCTACTGGCATTACAAACTTTCTGAAACAGACACCAACACCCTTACTGGGGCTTTTAAAATACATTTGTAAGTTCAATTGTAGTTCTATAGTGTATCCTTTTAAATTGGCCAGCGGACTTCCATTACATATCATTACAGCATACTGATATACACTATAGTGTTGTTTTGCTGCACACATTGTTGGACCATGTACACATTATTACAGAACAGATTGGGTATAGTTTCCTAGTTTAAGTCCTAGAAAGATATAAAGCTCTCTAGGTGCTCATTGGGACATACAGTTCCTTGCTATTATTTCTTTCTTTTGTGTTAGATGCTTTGTAACGGAATATCTATTATTTTTGTTTCTGCTCTATATATATTTAATGCATGGATTTTTATATATTTTACCACTTCTGATATAAAATCATATATTTATATTGTTATATAAAAGTATTTTTCCATTGTAATTTTACCTTGTACCATTTTAAGGAGCCTTGTAATTTAAATTGAACATCGTTAAACTTTATTTTAAACAGTATACAGCATGTTTTTTTCATTTGGATTTGTGATTTTGTAGGATTTTTTCAGTCTTGTGAGTTTTGTTATCTTGGTTTTGAATGTTGCTGGACTTTAGTTGGTATTAATAAAGCTCTAGTAATGACTCTTTTGCACTTTTTGGTAATATAACAATTGGCCAATGACTGAGGTGGTTTTGGCATAGTCTTATAATATAAAACTTTGTGGGAAAGAGAAGCTTGTTATTAATTACCAATCATTATTTTAGTTTTATTAACAAATGAACACAAATATGCTCCACCGAAGTTGTAGAGGTTATACTCAGATAGACATGTAACTATAGGGAAAATGTAATGAGAGTATGTAGCCACTAAGATGATAAAGATCTTCACCAAATCTGAATACATTGGGCCGGATCCAGAACTACGTCCGTCTTCCATAGACGGACGTAGTTCAATAAACAGTAGCTACTGCGCATGCGTAGTAGCTATTGTACGTAATCTGTGTATCGTTTCCATACATAGATTGCGTATATGCGGTCTAAAAGACCCCGGAGCACCACACACAGTGCTCCAAAAGGTGAGGCTTTCCAACTCCCTTACCCTAAGTCACCCCCCACCCCCCGTCTTACCAGTGTGTACTGTCCAAAGATGCTCAAGTCCCCGTCCCCCTACCGCAGCCTAACCCTAAGTCCCTGGAGAACGTTACCTCTCAGGTGGTCAGGTCCGGCGGTGGCGCTATATTCCATTCATAGAAAAAAAAATTCTGTGGTGTTACACATTCGGAATAGGGACAGCCGAAAAGACACTTTCGGCTGTCCCTATTTCGCAAACTGTAACATCGCAGCGGGGACTCGTAACTATTCCGCATGTAGGAGATCAGTACACTCTCCCCTGATCTCCTCCATGTAAAATGGACCAGCCCCCGTGCAGACACTAAATTTCGCTTGGAACACAGAAATGAGTGGCTGCGTTAAGATGGAAAATTACTTATATTGTGTAAATACAGTACAAGTTGACAGACTACTTAATAAAGACAGGCAACTTACGCACGCTAAATGTGTAAGTGTGGATCTTGCCCCATGCTGTAAAAGAGGAATTTTCTTGAATGTGAGCTGGGGCTTTGCTATAATAAAACCCAAATTGCTTTTAACTTAGGCAGTTGTGAGGTAGGTTAGACACTGTTAGAGATACGATCCATCTACCTAACTAGCACAAAATCTAAGTCATAAGTTTGCCTTGATAGTTCCAATTTATGGTATGTTAGTGACAAGACAAACATTATGCTAGGCTTTTAGAGACCATGGGCTGGATCCAGACTTAAGAAGGAGCTTGAATATAAGAGAGGAAAGTTACTCCTGGGCTAAACCATGTTGATTTCAGGAGAGTCATATTTAATCTGTTGCAAACAGTATTAGAGATGAGAGGTGATGTTTCCTATCCCAAGTCTAAATAACAGTGTGATAGTAAAGCTGGTCAGTATCTGTGTGCAGTAATCAATACAAATATATATCACTGCATGCAAAGAATACAATTACCTTGACTCCCTCTGAAATCAACATGGTTTAGCTCAGGAGTAACTTTCCTCTCTTAGGACCTGATTCACACTTAAGAAGCTTCTTAAAATAAGAACTTAAAGTCACTCCTGGGCTAAACCATGTTAATTGCAGGGCAAATCAAGTTAATTGTATTCTTTGCATGCAGGAATCCATCTTTGAATTGCTTACTGAAAACAGATACTGACCAGCTTTACTATTACAATGTTATTTAGACTTGGGGCCTCATTCATTAAAGTCGATTTGGGCTAAATCGCGTGATTTGGAGCTTAAAAATCGCCAGACTGGATTCATTAAGCTCCAAATCACACGATTTTAGTGTGATTTAAAATCGCGGTCCCGATTTTTTTAAATAATAAAGATACAAGTTTTGTAATTCATTAAAGTCGATTTCACCGAATCGCGGTGAAATCACCTTTAAATCACAAAAAATAAAATCACAGCCAGAAACAGTAGAGGACCAATGACGTCACCTGTAGTGACTGACGTCACCTGTAGTATAAAAACAGTGCCCCCTAGTGACCTGATCGTCATAAGAAGAACCCCCGATGGAGTTAAGAAGCTCTTCTGCATCGTGTCAACAGGAGAAGAGGATCCAAGGATGAAGAAAAGACCAGAAGACATCAGAATAAGAAGAATTGAAGGCTTTCCAAGATGTGGACATCAAATAGTGAGTGTACAAATATTTTTTAATAATTTTTACACATGATACATTGCACACACTTCACTTTAATTAGGAGAGATGACCACTGAAGGTAAGTGCACTCATGTAGGGAACATTGTTAGTTAGGAAAATATTTTTACATGCATACTTTATTTCAGCAATGTAGGGGTTAATGTATGTGTTGTGTTTTTTTTCCTATTTTTTTTTTTGACACACTACACGCAGCGCTGCATGGTTACAAGTTTAACCATGTTGTGCTGACAGAATTACAAGGATCAGCTAAGGCTTGCAGCCATGCAGCACTTAGGTTTTTTTCAATAGCATGCGATTTGCCGCGATTTGTTAAAGGGCTAATCGCGGTGCTTTTCTAATGAAAATCACCGCGATTTAGCCCTTTAAACATCGCAGACCATCGCCTGAGATTGAAAAAAATAGCGTGTTAATGAATTTGAAATTTTTTTTTAAATCGCAAAATCGCGGGTCAAATTCGATTTTAATGAATGAGGGCCTTGGGCTGGGAAATATCACCTCTCAATACTAGTACTGTTTGCAACAGATGAAATATGACACCGCTGCAATCAACATGGTTTAGCCCAGGAGTGACTTTAAGTTCTTATTTTAAGTGTGAATCAGGTCCTTAATTTCAAGCTCCTTCTTAAGTCTGGATACAGCCCCATATCTTTGATAAATGTGAATTTGCGGAATTTCCTTTCATCTTTTTTGTATTGAAAGTAAAACTGAGTATCTCTAATAATTGATTAATTGCCGCCATCAGGGCAGCTGGGACTACTCTCACGGGCCCGGTGCTTATCTGGCCCACTGATCTTACTGCTGATACTTGCTACTTAAAGCTGTACATTAGTGGTCCAATGCGTAGGGAAATCCTTCCCTGTACATTGGTCCATTGTTAATGCATGTCCACAGCACCTTGCCTCCTATGTGTCACATAGATGTGACATCTTGCGGCGACCTTGCCCTCAAAATCATACAGGAGTGGCAGAAACACCTAAAAAATATTCCAATCCGATTGTTTTTCTCCTTTTATAAGAGTGCGAAACCATATGGATGATATAACTATATAAGTATGATGTATATAAGTGATATAAGATAGATATAAGTGATGAATGAAATTTAGTTAAACCGCTGTATTGTTATTGTAACAAGAGTGCTCTCAGTGACAGCAAAGATAAAGTACAAACTAGTAGACGAATTTAACCTTGACATAAAGAGACAATTTAATTTTAACAAATTTACTCACAAAATGAGGAAACAACGAAGCATGCAGTGACAAAAGATATAAATCGTATATCAAATGTCATGACAAACATAGACTAGATCATTAAAAATGACATTTCTAACTGGCAGCTACAGCAAGCACTGAATTATCAGCGCCCAGATTACATTTCTTTATAAAGTACGTGCCTTAGTCACTCACCGCCTTTACCGCTGATCTACAGTGGGACATTTTTGGATTTTATTGAATTCAAACTGTCAGTTATTAAATACATAATCAAAATGCAGTAGTGACATTAAAATTCTTGCTGATAGAAATGTAAATATTGACATTTTATCATCATTATAGTTTTCATTTTTTAACCATGCTCATAGGATTTTGCAGTTATAGGCGCTGGTATATTCAATAATTATTCTTCTTATAACATACAATTCCCCTCATTAATGGTAGATTCAGCTCTTGAGACGTAAAAATCAGATTATATATTTGTCAAAACAACTATAATGTTTCTGTATAATTTGAGCTACTTACAGAGCAGATTTATATTATCAAATGAGTTTGCATAGCCAACTAAAGAGTTCAAAACAACATTACATTAGCATTTATATATATTGACACCTTCTACAGCTAACCAAGCATATTGGGGTATTTCAAATGTGCAGTAGAGGTGTGAGATTATGTCCTAGGTCAACTTCAAATTGCACTATAAAAATAATATTTACCTGTGATTGTGTACTATAGCTAGCTAGTATTTCACTGTATGATAACTAAAATATATCCATTGTTTATCAAAATGTACTTATTATTGATTTGGCTTGATATAAGCAAAAAAAAAACAAACCTTAAGAGACGACGCTAACTATGTCCAGCAACGCAGAACATCCTGACGCTAATGACAGGTTTACTGTCATTGGGGTATATTTATATCCTTTGGGCACTGCCACAACTATCGAGAGAACGAGAATTCAGTGTCAGAATTCTTGTTCTCTCGATACTTGTGGCAGTGGCCAAGGGGTATAAATATACCCCAATGACAGTAAACCTGTCATTAGCGTTGGGATGTTCTGCGGTGCAGGACATAGTTAGCGTCGTCTCTTAAAGTTTTTTTTTTGCCAAGAGTCCCCCCCCCTGGATTAAAATCTTACAAGACTGGACCCCCATCAGACCAGGTAAGTATTTGTATTTTTATTTTCTGGCCATATTATAGGCATTTTTTTTTTGGATTACATTTTTTGAGGGGGCATGTGTGGCATTGTATTTTGTTTATTTTGTTTATGTAGGAGCATATGTGGCATTGTATTTTGTTTATTTTGTTTATGTAGGAGCATATGTGGCATTGTATTTTGTTTATTTTGTTTATGTAGGAGCATATGTGGCATTGTATTTTGTTTATTTTGTTTATGTAGGAGCATATGTGGCATTGTATTTTGTTTATTTTGTTTATGTAGGAGCATATGTGGCATTGTATTTTGTTTATTTTGTTTATGTAGGAGCATATGTGGCATTGTATTTTGTTTATGTAAAGGCATATGTGGCATTGTATTTTGTTTATGTAGGGGCATATGTGGCATTGTATTTTGTTTATGTAGGGACATATGTGGCATTTGCATTTGGTTATGTAGGGGCATATGTGGCATTGGTGTTTGGTTATGTAGGGGCATATGTGGCATTGTATTTTGTTTATGTAGTTTATGTAGGAGCATATGTGGCAGGTTATGTAGGGGCATATGTGGCATTGGCTTTTTATTATGTAGGGGCATATGTGGCATAGGCGTTTGTTTATTAAAGGGCATATGTGGCATAGAATTTTCTTAGTTAAAGGGCACTTGTGGAATGTTTTTTTTTATTTTATTTTTTGGTGGGGGCACGTGGAGCTTTGCAGTTTTTTTAGGGAGCGGGCAGTGTATGTTTTTTTAAACTAAATGGGCATGTGTAGGGATTTGGGACAGGGCATGCTGCCGATAGTAGTTCTACAAGCGCTAGCATGCC
>WWET01003771.1:89330-110548 GCA_011038615.1 Limnodynastes dumerilii | reverse complement strand
GGGGCGCTGGATTGTGCTTGAACAGCACTGCTGTGGGGCAATTTGCCCCGTTATTTGGGCTAAACGTTTTCTAGTCTTGCGCCCCCGCGATGCCTGTTCCTGGTTTGTACATGCTGACGGTTTACCATTGACGGTTTTTCAATTTAAAGCAGTTTTTTCTAAATGTTTACATGTTTTGGGTTTACCCTCAATGTATTATGGAACACATTCGTTTAGAATTGGCGCTGCTTCCACCGCGGCGGCATCGGGCGCACCAGCTGGATATGTGCAGCAGCTGGGGCGGTGGAAGTCGAGCGCTTTCCGTAGATACATTAGGCCACTGCCCTCTTAGTCATGTTCAGCTAGCATGCTCCTTTCCCCTCCCATTGCTTTTTATCTCTTTTTTCTGCCCTGTATTGGGACAGGTCCTCAGATTAGCTGGGGGCTGCTTGTCGCATTTGGGTGCGGGGGCGTGAAGGGATTTTTTCTCACACACCCCGGAGCATCAAGTAGTTCCCCGTCATAGAAAAGAACTCCTTGGGTGGTGAGTTTTTCACCTTCACCCTAATGCAGGGCTCCCTGGGGTTATCCTTAGTGGGTTATTAAGGGTTTTTTGCCATTGCTTTAACAGGCATGGTTAATGTTGCCGCAAGTTCTAACATTGTTCTAACCTTTTTTCCACAGCGTCTCCCTTTGTTGTGTGGATTTTAGGCCATTCATTTGTTTTCTGGGCCAGTCTGCACCCATTTGCAAGGTCTTTAGGCATAGCTGATGGTTTTAGTTTACGTTGGTTAGGTTTTAGAGGGATGCTGTGGGAGTCCTTCCTGGAAACGTTGGCGCGGAACGTTGCCTTGCATGGGGAACCTGATCTGGTAGTCATACATCTCGGAGGCAATGATATCGGTTTGCGCGCAGGGTTAGATTTGCTGTCTGCTATTAAGGCTGATTTAATGCAAGCTTTCTCCTGGTGGCCTGAAGTCCGTTGGGTGTGGTCCTGCGTGCTTCCGCGTCGGGTTTGGAGGCATTCTGGCAACGGTTTGGCTATGGATCGGGCACGTCGGAAGCTGAATCGGGCTGTACAGGTGTTTCTTGAGCAGCGCGGGGGTTACGTTGTTTCACACCCGTGGATTAAGTATGACCAGGTTGCTCTTTATAGAGGTGATGGTGTGCATCTGTCAACGGCAGTTAAGTTATTGTTTTTAAAGAGGATTTTTGAGTTTCTTAGAGGTTTTAAGGTTGATGGTGGCGGGCCCGCTCAGTAGGTGATCTGGCGGGGAAGGAAAGCAGTTTCTCCAAGTGTGTGTTTTGATCTTTTATTGATGGTTCATGTTGGTTCATGTTGTTTTCTCTCGTTGGTACAGGTGGAGGATGAGCCGGGACGGCTCTAAGGAACGTTTAAGGTCTCAGCCGTGTATATTTATATTTAAGGAACGGTCTGAGTGAGACTCGTTCGGCGTGGACGGTCTCTGAGGCGCATGTTTACGAGGAGGCGCATAAGGTTATGTCGTGGAGGAGATGGTTCTTAATGATTTCTTTGCTTTGCTTATTTGAATTTTTGAATCTGCTTTCTTTTGGCCCCCATCAATATTTAGGCTAGTTAAAGTTAATAATAATAAAGAATTCAATGAATAATTAATTAATTTAATTTAGGTCCCAAAGCTCTTGGTGTCTGTGTTTTATTTCTGCGCAAAGGGGGGGGGGAGGTTTGGGTTGGTAAGAGGAAGGGTCTGGTCACACTCAGTCACGGTTACAGCATGTGGAGTTTAATGGCTCCATTTCAAAAATCCAGCCACAGAACCGCCACTGGACCCAATGCTTCCCAACGCTTTGACAACTGCACAGATTAGTGCAGAGGAAGGGATGTATTTTAGTAGGGTAGTTTTAGGGTTAGGCTGCAGGGAGGGGATAGATGGGAGAAAGGGAGACTTAAGGTTAGGCTGCGGGGAGGCAATGGAGCCTAGAAGGGGAGACTTACAGTTAGGCTGCAGGGAAGGGAGTCTTAGGGTTAGGTTGCACGGAAGCGAGTCTTAGGGTTAGGCTGAGGGGAAACTAGTCTTAAAGTTAGGCTGTTGGAAAAGAATCTTAGGCTGCGGGGAAGGGAGAGTTAGGGTTAGGGTAATGGAAGGGGAGAGTTAGGGTAAGAATTAGCATAAGAGTTGAGGTTGGGAATAGAGAGCTGTGTTTATCTGTCTGTGGCGTGACAAGAAGTTTCTGTGCAGCTCTGTCTTCGCTAATAGGGTTTCGAAAATGGCCAATGAATGGACTAAAATAACTTTTATTGATACTTTTATTAATGTCTTAAGAATATCTTTTTTTATATTTGTGTATTTAAATACATTTTTTGTATATTGAAACAGTTTCTGTTCAAATTATTATCAACTCCAACAAGTAGATCTTAAATGTAGTTTTGTGTTAATTAGCATCTATGTTCTTTTCTTTGTTTATTGGAAGAGGAGGGTTAGGCAAAGAGCTAGCATAAGGGTTGGGGTTGGGGAAATAGAGAGCAGGTGCTTACTTGTCTGTGGTAGGGCAGGAAGTTTCTGTGCAGCTCCGTCTTCACTAATGGGGTTTAGAAAACGCCCCTTTCGTAAAAAGGCCATTCTCAAAGCGACCTGCACCCCCTAGCAATTGAGGCAATTCATAAAGTAATAAAACTGATCAACCAATTAGAGTTAAGAATCATCACACATAGCCCTTGGGGTACAAAAAAATCTTCTGTTCATGTCCCATTTATTCTTCCTAATAAAGATTGTTTTAGGCAAAAAATGTCCATGAATATTAGGATTTTTGTCTGTGACATAACTTTAAATTTTCAGCAGGTGGTCTCTGACATTCCATATCGTCATCTTCACTTCTGTTCTGGCAACACTTACATAGTACACAGCAGTCTTGTCATTTTATTTTATTCCATTCTTAGTACTATTTGAAACTCTTTGTGTACTTTTAAAAAAAAATTATTGGACACCTATAGTAAGTGCTCATATGTAGAAAAGAGTACCCTGCATTTTTTTATAAGTGCCATACCATATAAATAGATTTTATCTTCGTGACTAGTATAAATGTTTAAAGACTGGCTGGCAAAAAAACAAAAAAAAAACCTTTTTTCCACTTGCTATTCATACCATAAAAAAAATAATAAATACAGTTATTTATACTGTATTTGCTACAAAAGCATTCAAATAGGAAGATAATACATTATCATATCAACTGATGTATTTTTACAAAGCACTTACTGAACAAAAAAATATATTTTCTGCACTTATCATTAGTGCCTATAGTTAAGCACACATACCAGGCATATAACCAAGCATACATTGTCATTTCAACTCACATATTTCTTTATTTCTGAACTTACTTTACCTAATTTAAACACTGCATAAAAACATCAGTTACCCTTTAAATAATTTTCTCTTCTTTCCTATTTGCGAGCTTAGCTTTTTGTCTGAAGGATGTATCTTCCAACACACTGATGTGTATTTATTAAAGCTTCTAAGGAGATAACGTGGAGGTGTTGGCCATAACAACCGTTATTATTATTTGTAGTAGTTATAATAAGACTTTCAATGACACTTCCTACAACTTCTAACAGGAATGCTGGGTTACATTCACAAGAGGGTAATTGTAATACACAATATAGACATGTTACTGCAAGTTACCAAAGGTAAGGGAAAAACAAGTGTAGATCTAAGCAGAACAATGCTGAACAGGAAGAAAAGGCTAATTTAAACGGTGAAAACAGAATTAAGGATGAGAGGTTAAGTTTCCCATCTCAACTTCAATTTACAGTTTAAACATAAAGATATGCAGTATGTAAGATCAATGTTCCAAAATAAAGTATTTTTCCTACACACAAAATAATTACAGGTGTGTGTCCCCGGTTAGAACGGCCCTATTTCGATAGGGCCATTTCCTCCCAGCCAGTTTCGAACTGGCTGGGATTTTGATTGCATATGCCTCAAGGAGGCATAGCAATCGTTCCACGCAGCACCGAGTAAAAAAAGTCCCCCCACTCATTTCCCTAATTCTAACCCTAACCATCCCCTCTCACTACCCTAACCCTAACCTTCCTTTCCTGGCAGCCTTACCCTAACCCACCATCTCCCACAGCCTGACCCTAATTGTCTCTTCCCTGCAGCCTAACCCTAACCCTCCATCTCTCGCAGCCTGACCCTAACCCTCCCTACCCCGCATGGAGAGGTTACTCACCTTTCCCTCGGTCCGACGATAGTAGCGGACGAGCGGCGGCTGAGGGATATCGGCGGCGGCGTAATTTGCAAATGTGAATGGGTGAACTATGCCGTTCGGCATACTCACCTATTCTAAAAAAAAAATTAGAAACTGGTAAGTGTTTGAAATAGGGACATCCGAAAAGGAACTTTCGGATGTCCCTGTTTCGGAAAAGACATGTTCTAACCGAGGACTGCAACCGAATAATTACAAATCATTTGCACCTCTAACATTACAAAATGGTTTTGCTCAAATGTACACTAAGTGCATCGCTGGTTCAGGTCCTTGGGGTCTAATTTAATTGTTCATGACAGGATTGTGCGACACATAAGTAATAAACTGGAATTTATTTTCTGTTTTTTTAACAAATGTTAAACTGAAACACAAATAATATGAAAATGGGAAAATGGGGATCTGCAGTAACATTTCTTTGCATCATTATGGATATGTGGATTTGGTAAGGTCCGCCCTGTCATATGGATCTCCATGCGGACGGAACAGATCGCAGACACAAGCACCAATACGTATAGGGTCATTGCAATAATAAAACTCCTAACTCGTGTATGGGTTTTTACTAGTGTTCATAACTGCTAGTAATACAATGGCAAAAGAACATTTTTCATTTTGAACCCTTATCATAAAGCAGACTATGTAGCTTGAGATGGCGATTTTATTCTCAACCAAATAATAATAATCCTCTGTCAAATGTACAGTATTGCCTTAATTCTATCCCACGTATTCCTAATAGCCAAATAACACCAACGTTTAAGTAGAAGGTTATTTCAAGCATTAGATCCAGCCTTACAATACAAATGCAGTATTTTTTTTGCTTCAGCTACCCGCACGTATAAACAAGATCCGGAATGTTCTCCATTTGTGTTCTATTTACAGTGATCAAGAAAATGTAAATGATGAAAACACATTAATTAACATAAACATGTCGAGTATGAATTGAATTGTGGCAGGAGTGTTTTAGATGGAAGCCGTGCCAGCAATGACATGGCTGAATAGACAGGGAAGCTGGCACAAGAGACATGAAATCCTGCCATGTATCCAGATGATAGTTAGAAAATCGAGCAGCATATTCCAATGGTATAAAAGGAACAGCAGCAGTAACATTTAGAATAAAAATGCACCAGAATATTACAATTCATCTATTGAAGAAAGAATTGATTTGTCAAAACATTCTATTCAGCTCTCAAAATGCTCATAAGTCAATATTTTGTTTCAAAATAATGACTTGTCCTCTAAGTTTGCAGCGTGTGTAATTTTTTCATTAGGGCTTTGGAAAATAATGACACTGATAGATGACGGTGCTGGCTAATGTTCACTTGTGAGACAAGCGTATGTTACTTGAGATGAAAATGAAAGCTCTAAAGTAAATGATAATGATTTAATTCTTATGCAGAAGGAGTCTACGAAGCGGCTCCCCTATGCACATTAGAGACGAGAGTATGCAAGTGTCTTTTAACTATGAAAAGTTATGCTAAAGTATATTTAGCCACTAGAACAATCGACAAACATAGGACTTCCAGAATTCTAATGAAGAAGCTTTAGACACCAATGAGAAATGGGATACTCTAAAAACCATAAATGCTATAACATTTAATATAAATAAGTTGTAACTCAAGACAATGACCACTAATAATATTAATCTGTGGTCACAAGAAATATCTAGCATAAAAAGTATTGCAATGGGAATTGTGTCTTACAAATGAAAATGAAAAACTACCCACTAGATATAATAGATATTTTTATGGTTGGTTTTCTATCTATCAATTTCAGTGCGTGCGGGGGGCCATCCATCCAACCAAGATAGGGGAGTGAACTCCACCTGTCACTCCCCTCTCTCATGCAGGCTTTATGGCAGTTTACGCAGCCATAAGGCTACCTTAACTAAAGCATGTGGATCAGTGGTCCGTACGACCGCTGATCCGCACAAGTGCGGGAGCCCCCTCCCACACTGTACAATTACCATGTCCCCCCCCCCGCCCATCTTACCGGGCTGAGGGGAAGCAAAGCCCATTTTTTCGGAAATGGCATCGTACAGAACTTACCTCCAGTCAAATCAGGTCACTTACGCACCTTGCGAGCGTAATTGGCCTGATGTACGTAGCTCTGCATCCAGTCTTATATTTGTAATTATACAGGTTTCCTGTTGTTGATAAATGGAACTATAACAAGAGAAAATAATACGGAACACGTGCAGAGGTCTGAATCCAGTCCAATGTTATTAAGAAATTCATAAAATATGTTAATTATGATATTAGAGCTCTTTGAATATTTTAGTAATAGAATATGTATGAACAAACGAGAACAATGACAATGACTATGGTATTCCATAAATTTGTGAGGGACAAATATCACACATGTTGACTATCACCTGTATATATGTGTGTGTGAGTAGTAATAAAATAATAATAATTATTATTATTATTTAAGAGGCATCAAGATTTAAAATGGTAAAAACAAAGTCCAGGCAGAGTCCTGATACATTTAAACCTCCCTTAAACACTAAATATCACAAATACACTTAAACAAACTTTCATCTTTCACGTAACATATAAAGTTATTGGGTCAAGTGTTCTATGCTATGTCCTATGCTGATAAAGAAATAAAAGGCAAGATTCCATTTTCCATTTCTTCTGAAATCCTGCATAGTCTTTACCTACTAGCCTTATAAAACCATTATCAGGTTTCAGCCTACAATTGTACTCCCTTGGAAAATGCATTCCAAATGACTAACATTAAGAAAGCTTCCAAACTAAGAAATGTATCCTGTACCCATAATGCTTGTCATTCATTTAGGATGCAACAATTTTGGTTTCAAATGCAAATGATAGTATTCCTTGCGGTTTCTACGTTTTTGTTTATTTGTTTGTTTTTTAAACTCTACACATTCTGAAAACTAAACACATAATACAGGTATTTCTAAGGGCCAGAAAGCAGTGGTGGATTGGGTATGGGTTATTAAGGTGATCAGCCTGTAGACTGTGCATAGAGCACAGTCAAAATGCAGACACTGAAATAGCATCCTCACACACATAAATAAGCATTATCAGTTCATTGTTAGCAGACAGACAAAACAATAACAATGGACCAGATTCAATGAAATTAAACAAGAACATTTTCTACTCTTTGAAAGCAGAAAACACCTGCATTATGCAATAGCACAGCAGGTCCTGGTTTCAGCCCTTATGCATTATCCAGATTTGGAAGGTCTCCATTTTTCTTCCTATGGTAGGTTCCTGCTAATGTATGTCCTTGCATGAGAGAACGTTACCTTCCCTAGTATGCACAGGAGCTTGGATCCAGCATCGGATCTCCGCAGCTGTTATACTCAGAGTTTCAAGCAAAGTAGAAGCAGGGTCCTGGATCGGGCCAATGAATTGATATGGGTGGTCTAGTACTATATTATGTTTGATTTTATTGAAATGTTTGATAAATGAGTAAACTGCCACAACTAAATGTTCTTTGGACACTGCGGGTTAAGAATTAGAAGTAAATCAGCTTAATTGCTCTATAACAAAGTCATGTTTCCACTCCAGGGAACACATTTAAAATGTATGGAGAATGTGGCATTTCATAGATCAGCTACAGAGAATAGTGTGCTTAGAAGCTGCACTGGTATAATTTACCTTCTCACACACAGAGCAGCTTTATCTCACACTTTGAAAGGTTAATTCTCTTTAGTATATAAATACTAGTAGTATAACATTCCAGAGGAAATGATCAGGGATTGGCGTCCTCTGAAAATCCCTGCATACTTGCCATCTCTCCTGAAGCTTAGCCATGCTCCCAGGAGAGTGGGTCAATCTCTTGCATTTGACCCAAAGCTGGGCTTGGCAGTACGAGTTGTGTTATCAAGTTCACCCCCACTGTTCAGTACTATTATACCCAGCATGGCAATGCAGAGGGGGAGCTTGGTTACACATTTTAATGCACATCTCTGCATCATGGCTCGGCCCCCTGGGCCCAGTTTTACATTGCTGGGATCCACAGCACTGTGCAGTTAGAGTGGGGCTTAATGATGATTGAGGTGTATTAGCTATATTTACCCCCAGCAGGTCAGAAATTTTTAAGGGCCAGGACACATCCATGGTGCCCCGTCCTTTATGTGACATCACCGATGACTTCAGGCGACGGGACACCATGGACCTGCATTAACAGCGGGCCAATGTGCCGAGAAATTCTTCCCTGCTCATTGGCCTGCTAATGCACAGCAAGTAGGACACTGCCGAGACCTGCTGCTGCAGAGCTAAGTGCCCAGCAGCTCCTGAACCAGGACAATAGACCCGGCTGTTCCATCCTGATGGCAGCCCTGCTGCCCTCCAGGACGCTCCAAGAGCAGCATTAGGCTATTACATTTATCTGGTGCAGTAATTTAACATGCTTTGAAAATAATATATAATACATTTACACTGCATTATTATCTGTTGTTTGGTAAGGTAGCTCACAGCCTGTAACCAAACCTCACATTGTAAGACTTTTATGATGTTTCATTCAGAAGACTAAAAGCTCCACAATGACAGTCTGGCAATGGATTCATTCTGATTCATGGCTAGACAATCTAACATCAATAATAAATGGCTGGGTCTTATTGCACCCCTACAGTCAAAATAAGCTTAGTGTAATGTGGCACAGGACCTAAACTTCTATTGTAGTATTTCTGCTGTGGTGTCTCAAGAAGGCTGCAGGTTTATTTGTTAATATTAAACGCTTTTTCTTTTTATAGTGGTTCTCTTTTGACTTTTTTTTTCAATCTTTATATTTTCTTTATAAATAGGCAGGCTTCATCTGCTTGAAAGGATACTAATTTCCATTTTTGCTTGAAAATTACTTATTAAAATGTGAAAAGTAGACATAATACTTAATATTTAACAAGTTTGTGCAGGTGAATCATGGCTTTAACTAAAACAGATCTGCAAGGAAGTCAGAACCTGAGCTGATGATGCTCCTGAGGCTGGAAAGAGTAACACGACTATTAGTAATAAGAACTGTATCTATCAATCAGTAATTTACAAATA
This sequence comes from Limnodynastes dumerilii, assembly GCA_011038615.1. Lineage (NCBI taxonomy): Eukaryota > Metazoa > Chordata > Amphibia > Anura > Limnodynastidae > Limnodynastes > Limnodynastes dumerilii. The sequence goes on along the minus strand of WWET01003771.1, from coordinate 101,315 downwards.
CAAAGCTGCTCTTACACTCTGCTCCTAACAAAATGTATCAACAACAATGAATAGAATATTACCTTTTATGACACTATTGTATTATATGAAGGTACATTAGTTTAAAATAGCAAAACAAATATATGATTATATACCAGAAATTAATCTATTTCTAAAGTATAGGAGGACAGTAAATGTTCTTTTTTATTATTGGTTAGCATAATAATAATAATAATAATAATAAACATTACCGATGATTCACAGCACTATTTTGCCTTCAAATTATAATCTTCACTTCTTAAATGAAACTCTTAAATGTTTCTTTCTTTTTCTTTTTTCTCACATACATGACAAAGAGACAGAGGTAAAGCATTCAGATGTGTCCATGCTCATCTTGGCTTTACAGAAATACATTTTGCAATATGGGTTGGGTTTGGGGAAAGTTTCTCCATTCACCTTGACTCTTGGACATGGTTGAAAAAGGATGCATCGAAGGTCTGGTGAATCCATTAGGATGCGTTGGAAGTCCCCACACTTATGGCTGTCATTGTGAAGTAGAGACAGCCTAAAGTTGCTTTTTGGCTATTTCTATTTCAAATGACAGCCATTCAGCGGGGACCAACACCCTTAGGATGTGCCTGTGAGTAACAGTAAAGGTTCAGTGAACTTTTGCCAAACCCACCATATATTGCAAATATGTCCTCTTTCAGCTCTCTCCACACTGTGTGCTGAACAGGCTATAAGCTGCCTTTTATAAGTTCTAGTAAACACATAGTGGAGTCAAAACCATCAAAGCTTCCAGTGATTATACTGCCAATTTGGCTCCCCCATATGTAGTGCTGGTCATTGATATGAAGGAGACACCAAACTGTTTTTTACATGCAAATCTATAGTTTTGTCACCTTGGTAGTGATGCTATGATATCACAGTACAAAATGCTGATGATGTTGTCCCATTTCTGCAAATATAGGACCTGATTCAGAGATTAAAAATAAGAGAGGAAAGTTACTCCTGGGCAAAACCATGTTGATTTCAGGGCGTCAAGTTAATTGTATTCTTTGCATGCAGGGATATATCTTTGCTTTTGCTTACTGCATACTGATACTGACCAGCTTCACCTTTACACTATTTAGAATTTGACTGGGAAATGCCACCTCTCAACTCTAATACTGTTTGCAACAAATTAAATTTGACTTCCCTGAAATCAACATGGTTTTGCCCAGAAGTAACTTTCCTCTCTTACTTTAAATCTCTGAATCAGGGCCATAGTCAGTAACTTCTGCTGAACAAATTTTACCATTATTTATATTTTATTTCTCAAGTAAAAATCATGTCATTTATAATGTCACAACCAAATTTAAATACATCTTCAAAATATGTAATTATTATATTATACCATGGGTAAATAATGAGGCACTGATGTTACAAAAAAGTTACACATCTGCTGCTATGTGTTTGATATAGCTGTATATAATGTAATTTCCATTGTGCATTAAGTTTGGGTTTTCTTTTAGCGTTCTGAGACTAAGGGTTTCAGTCATGCTGTGCAGAACTATGCTAAATACAATACAAGTGTCATTTGCTCATTTAGGAGTCTCCATAGACTGTATAGTTCAGTACCCTTTTTATGAAATTGCTGCTCTAGGTTTCTCCATAAAACTACAGCTACCATGGTTAAAAAAAACTTAAAATATAGCATTAAGGTGGACCTAGGGCCAGATTTAGGGGTCTATTTACCTATGAGATCATTTTTTAATGAACGATGCAGATCCAGGCTCGCTTCTCCTCGCAGCGAGCCTGGCAGCATCGTTTATTAAATTTACTATTATTCACCCTACCTGCAAGGTCCTGTGAGGTCCCGCGATGATGTCTCTGCTCATCGCAGGACATTTCATTCATACGAAGTATGCGCATGGGCAGAGACTCTGTTTCCTCACTTAGAAAATTTCAGGTCCAGATATGAAAAAACACTGCGCATGCGCAGTGTCTTCATATCTGGTCTGAGTCCGACGCTTCTTCCGAACGGGTAAGTTTTGCTATTTTTTTTTACATTTTTTAGCAGTTTTATATATTATAGGTGTATTTATTAAATTTTTATATAAAAATATAATGAAAATTTTTTTTTGACTTTTTTTTTTTTTTACATTTTAACACATAACTGTATTCTAGCAGTGTCCCCATACATACCCCCTTTTCCTCCCCCTATTAGGGGGAGGAAAAGAGGGGTATATGGGGACATCGCTGGAGAGATACCACCTAATGCCAGCCTGAGCTGGCGTTAGTTTTACGCCTGAAGTAGAGTGTAAAACTCCGCTCCTAGTCTTTGTAAATATAAGGAAGTGCTGGCCCGCTCTGAAATGAATGGGCCAGCGGAGACCCCCGATAGTAACATGGATCGCCAGGGAAACTACTATTTTCCATGGCGATCTATTGTCTGTAAATAAGAAATAGTTCATTTTCATGTGATAATGTCCATTTTCACATGAAAATGAACTTTGTAAATAGACCCCTTACTAAGCTGTGCAAAAGGAAAAGTAGAGATGTTACCCCCAGTAACCAATCAGATTCTAGATGACATATTTTTTAGTAATAGGAAAGTGAGAGCTAGAATCTGATTGGTTGCTAGGGGCAACATCTCCGCTTTTCCTTTCCCGCAGCTTAGTAAATCTAGCCCCTAGTCTGTTTAGTCTAGTGTCTAAATTCTAATGTTGCATTTTTTATAACTAGAAGATAGAAATTCAATCTTGGTCTATCTTGGTCTTCAAACCTGATTTTTTTTTGTTATGTTTGGGAAAATTGAATTTCGCATTTTAAATCAGCAAACATCAGTGTATATAAACTTTTACCATATGTTATATAATATTTCTTTGTGGAGCTAGCTGTACTGCAATCAGAAGTTCAAAATATTTGCTAATGCTTAAATATACTTTAATAGTGGAAATGTTCCTATTAATAGCAATTGCAAAGTACACGACTTACTGTGCTGAAAATGTAATAGCAGTTGTGTTAGTTGGATTTAAACTGAGATGTAATCTGATGAAAAGGAACTGTAACCTATAACCTTCTTCCTGATATGTATTTAAAGTTCAACAGAAAAAAGTTACAAAGTCATGAAAAGAAAATTACTTTGGGAAGCCAATGCTGGACATCTGACAAGTCCAACATTCTCTGTAAGACAAGTAATTATCCCTTCAAGGATGCTCATTTCTTTAGTGTCCTTACAAATTAAACTAGTGGCTTCTAAAACACAGAAGTGACCCTAAAAGTTCAGGTGATCTAGGGCTAAACGTTATTTTTCATTTTAAAAGAAAGAGTAGTAATAGCTTACATTTTTTTTTCTACTATTTTTGTTTTGTTAAATAGGGACTGACACTTTGAAACTTTTGCTAGTGAAATTAATTTGCAATCAGGTTGGCATAAAATAAACAAAAAAAGGCCAATTTGAGTATAACAGATATAATTAGTCTCATGTGCAGTTAAAACAATTACAGTAAGCCCACAAAAAGCTTACCTTATAGACACAATAAATGAAGAAAAGGAACTACTGGAGGACCTATGGAAGATGAATCTGCAGTTAGCCAAACTAAAGCAAATATTTTTAAATGAACGATGGTGATCGAGGCTGGCTTCTCCTTGCAGCGAGCCTAGCAGCTTCATTAATTAAATTTATTATTACTCACCCCTCCTGCGAGGACTTTTATTCATATAAAGTGTGGGACTTAGAAAATTTCAAGTCCCGGTCTGAAAAACACTGTGCATGTGCAGGGTGTACATATCGGGACTCTGAAATCTTCAGTCAGACGCATCTCCCGTCATAATTATATAATAAATGTATTTATTTCTTTTTAATGTTAAAAATGAATGGGATTTTTTTTTTTTTTTTTACATCTACACACATAGGTTTATTCTAGTAGTCTCCACATACATGAGTCCCTCTATTAACAGCTATTAGGGGCAAGAAAAGAAGGGTATATGGGGACATCGCTGGAATACTAACCTCTAATGCCAGTCTTAGTTGGCGTTACGTTTATGCCAGGAGTGGAGTGTAAAACTCCGCTCAGAGGCTTTGTAAATATAAATAAGTGCTGGCCCGTTCTGAAAAGAACAGGCCAGCGAGACCCCCGATATTTACATGGATCTCTGTGGAAACTGCTATTTTACATGGTGATTCATTGGGCCAGATCCTGAGCTACGTAAGCTAGCGTTTTTACACTAGCAGTTGTCGTAAAATCGCCTATTTGTATGTACTGCGCATGTACCCGGCAGAACTCTGATCATATGTAACTTCAGCATAAATATGAACAAAAGGGTGTGTCATCCATACGACACCCGGAAATACGCTTTGTAGGTGGTGGGTGGCATTTAAATCGTAGAATATGGGCTGGATTAGGCCGTTACGTATGTCAATCCATTGTGTGCGTACTTACACTTGGAATAGTTAAGGTAGGGTTTGGCAAACGTAAATTACATACGAGCGAGGGGAGTGTCTAGGGGAATGCATAGTACTTCTGATAGCATAAATACGCAACTCCAACGAACGTAAAAAGAACTTAGGTCTGGATCTACCCCATTGTTTGTAAAAAATAAAGACTTTATTTCTTGTGATTTTCATATCTTGCTGTATGTCTGTTTGTTTAATTATGAAGTAAAGAAGGAAAACGGCTTATTTAAAAAAAAAATGTTTAATTCATAATAATGCTGACAACAAAAAGTAGAAAATATTTGTATTGATAATTTAGACATAAATAAACTTTTTTTGTTTGTTGACAATATTCCAGCTCTTTAAATCAACAGCACAACAGCTTCTTTAAATACTTTTGTTGCACTGCTTTTTAATGATTTTATGCAAGCCTTACCTGTAATGAAATATTGTATCTCTCTAAACATATGGGTAACTTATTAATCTTCTCCTACGGCAGCCTAGTAAAACGGAATGCACACACGCTGCTGTATGGGCTAGATAGAGATGAATGTTTATGATGCTTGAAGCTGTTTAAAACAAAATGGAACCTTGCAAACACATTTTATATGGTGTGACTGAGTCATATTTCACTTCATTTTCAGGATGCTTTGAACTCTGTCACTCTAACTTCTCTCTGTCACTTCTTTACAGCTGCGAAATAGCCCAATTCTCTAAAATAAATATATAATCCATCAATGGCAGTCTTTTTTTTTCCCTTTTTTGTTGACTTCTCTCTGGTTTTGAATTATGATACACAAGGAGTAACATAAATAATCCCCACACACATCATCACACACTGAATGCAATTTGACCATGTGTGTCAGACAGACTGGGTCACATGCTGTTTCTGAAATTGAAATATCAATTTAGGATTAGATTTGAGATAGGCAGCACATATAATGTGTCACCTGCCATTTTCTGCATGTCTGTAGAATTCTATAGAGTCGTACTTACATCCCCAGAAAAGATCTTTATTCTTGTTTACATTTTTTAACATCTTGAAATATAAGCAACCTCCATATTTTTATTTTTATTATTTTTGTTTGCCTTTATGTACTCAGCATTCGCCAGTTATAGTCAAAGAAATTTTTGTAAAAAGATATATTACTAAGGCTGCTAGTTTAGAGAGGAAGCAATGAAAGCTTCATAAAAAAAGGCCAATGGATGTGTGATGTTGTTTTTCTGCCATGTCTCTCTGCATTCAAGTCATTTATTCAGGTTTCTGAGGCAATTACCTCAACCTTGGAAGCGTACAATGCATCTCTGAATATCGATAATAAAATGAAGGGGTTTTTTTGTGTTTTGATCCCATCAAAGTTCTATTTCCCTTGGAGTAAATAGTTTTTAAATAAACCGCACCTCAATGAATTCACAGTAGCCAAGAGGTTTGTGCTTTTCTCATACTGCTACATAAAGCATTACAGACAATACCATATCTTCTACTGATTTTTATTTTTATTTCCCTGCACGAAAACAATGCAGGATACAGCAAACATTAATGCACCCTGCTGGAAACACCAGCAAGGATAGTGTCAAATGGATAAATATAATCTGTTTACAAAATAGCTGCATACATGACTTTGTTACAGATACACATACTTGCCAACTCCTCCAATTGGGCTAAACCAATGCAGGGGTGTTTGATGATGCAATTCACAGTCCTGCCTGGGTCCTTTACAGTGCTAGGACTCTCAGCACTGAATTGTGGGGTCAAGATTAATGATGCAAGAAGCAGTATGAAGAACACCTCGGGCCAGATTTACTAAGCTGCGAGTTTGGAAAAGCGCAGATGTTGCCCATAGCAACCAATCAGATTCAAGCTGATATTCTACAGTATGTAATAGCAAAATGATAGCTAGAATCTGATTGGTTGCTATGGGCAACATTTCCACATAGCAAAACCCACAGCTTAGTAAATCTGGCAGCTGGAGCCTTTTTGGAATGATCTTACCTTCAAGATCTAGTGATGCATTATGGAGATCATGTAAGGCTACAGACCAATTGATGTTTTTATTGAATGTATGGAAATGATCACTCATCACCCATCATATACCCAACAGAGAAAATATATTTAATTGGGTTTGGACTCTGTGGATTTTTACAGGGTATTTTCCTTATTATAGCTGCTTGATGTGGATTAAGTGAATGTAAATAGAAAAACTCAACCTAAACAACCTAATACCTCCTAATACCTCCCTCTCACTGGAGCCTAGTACTGGCGAGTTATCTGCTTTGCCCATCTCTCTCTCATTTCTAGATGGAACCAGTACTGTCGCAAACCCACATAGGACCACGGCCGTAAATAGGATAAGTTTTATAGGACACATGCCCTGGACAGTGGCAATCGCAGGATTTTGAAATCCAATGCGTGCAATACATGTGGGGTCTCTGTAAAAGCAGGAAGTTTATAATGTAGATTTGAAAATATTAAAAATTCTACCTTATAGAATTGCATTGGTTATTGGCTGTAACAAGTCCTGTTTTTAATAATTGTTTTAGGTGATTTATAAGTTACTTCTTTCACACATTAAAATAGTAGTTTTATTTTGAAGGTACACATCTAATAGCAATAGTAGAACACATTACACAATGGAACAGAGCTTGTGTCAGTGCATAAGCCCTGTTGAATTTGTTGTGATCCATTCACCATCCCCCACCTGCTTCCCTATTGCAGCACAAGCCATTACCATCTTTCTCTATGTCAGTCTGCCCCCACATGACCATGAAGCCACGCCCCTTTCGCGGAATCCACAGTCACTTAAATTTTCCACTTTTTGGCCATTTTTTTTTTTTTATGTCTAATGTGGAGGGTTTCTGGGCAACCAGAATTTCCCCTGGGTGCGCCACTGCTGGATTCCGATAGAAACCCAGGTCCAAGGGGGCGTCAAATATGTAATTTTTATTATTTTCATTTGTCCTGTGCTCCATCATTCCTATTTTCGTCACTACATAGGACACTCCCAACTCACAACTTAACAAACACAAATATATATAAAATTTGGGTATTTTAATAAATAGACACTGTTGGATTCATTCCAAAATATCATTCATACAATACCGTTTACAACCAAAGACTTTACAAAACAAGACTTAAAAAAATGTACAAGTCTTGCTGTTTACTTTATTGAGAAGATCCACAACGTGCTCTAAAATCTAATCTGGGAGGGTAAGTCATTATAGATGCATAAAAAAACGAAACAGCATTCACATCAATATTTGAAACCTTAATTACTAGAATGTACATTAGTTATTTAGGCCTCTTAACAAAGATTTCCAATATATTGCTTTGTTTACAGCTTGCTGATTTACAGTGTACACAAAGAACGAATGTGTACACAATAAATCCATTCCATAGCTTTGTTTATAGCTTGGTGATTTACTACAGATACAAATAATAATGAGCAAATAAATAAAGTAAGAACAATGAAAATGTAGTGCAGTGTGATTATGTAGATCATCTGAAAGCACTAACTACATATGAGCAAAATATGCAAACTGTTGCACAATTATTTGCCTCATTTGGCTGCAAAATTCCAGCAAATTGTGACTATTACTGTTCACAGTCTAACCACAACCACATTACACAGCCAAATCAATTATACTTGTCATTCATGGAGCAGTCATAGAACACAAATTTGGTGGAACAGTGAAATAAAAATGACAAAAAAGGAAAACCTTCAATCTCTGAAATTTCTTCACTATGAAAAATGGCCATTTCTGAGCTACAATTTTAGCACAACTTTGCCTGTCTCTAGTATTAACTGTCATACTTAAAGGATAAACACTGGATTAGACGTTGTACACCCTTACTTCCTAATGCAACTGACTGACACACACACATAATATATTATATTATTTCTATATAATACCACGCAAAGCACCAAACTGGCACCATAAATTATCTCAACCTTCTATCCTTTCTTTTCAAGAGCATTGATCAGGCAGCTATCATCTTTGATATTGAAAACCCCCTGCCTCTTAAAATGGCCTATTTAATTACCCAAGTAGACACTGAATCAGCACCAAGGACAGGATCCAAACCCCACAAACTTTCCGTACGGGGTCTGTCTGTCCGCACGAGGGAGGGGAATGAACTCCCCAGTGGTCCTTCCGATCACTGATCTGCTCATACATACCTAATCCCTCCCATACTGTATCATTTAAGCACAGCCCATTTCTACTGCAATGGCATTGTACAGAACTAAGTTCCATATGATGGTAGGTACTGTGCCCTCCAGTCACCTTGTCTGCATAAGTGAGCTATCGGGAAAACTATGAATCCGGCCCCAAATGCTTAAAGAATGGTGGTGGGTGGAACGGGCAGACTAGATGAGCCAAGTGGTTGATATCTTCTGTCAAATTCTATGTTTCTATATCCATGTAGTGGGATAGTTCTGATTTTGTGATTGGCACATGCAAGCCAATCGGATCAGGTCACAATTCACTTGACCAGACATCCATCAAATCATGCTACGAATAAGGTTGGGGGAGCAGGTTGCACTCTCAACAGGGCAGGGCTTAGCATTACAATGTATTTCACAGCCATATTAAGATTCCCCGAGCCGGAAATGTTATTGTAGGGCTTGGATGTCAATTTTATGTCAAATTAAAGGGAGCGGTTAACAGCTAAGTTTTGATCATGAAAAACAAAAATGTAAAAGTACATTTGTGATCTGATATACATATGGATATACATAAAATCATATTCACACTGTGTTGTGTTAGATTTTGAAGTCAGTGCCTAATACACAAGGGCTATACAAGAGCTTACAACTATGCTCATTCTATACCTGCTTTGATACTCTACAGTTGTATTCATTTCATTTGATTCACTTGAATTTCTCATGTCTGGGCTGGCAAAAACCACACCAGCTATAAAATGTGAGCTGGCTGTTTTCAGGAAGATTTATATTGCTCTCAGCCATTCTGCCGTCTGTTTTAGTGTTCTCCAGTGACACTTTTGGATTAATGTTCGGAGAGCTTATGACCCTTACAGTATGTTGTTAACCCATTCTGTATTGTAGATTGACAGTCTATTATTAACAACAACACTAGATACTATGTAATAAAGAAACAGCAGTCATTTTATCTTTGGTAAAGAAGAACATTATAATCAACTTCTATAGCACAGAATTACACACATAGGTAAGTTGTCACAAGAATGTATTGTTCTTTAAAATGACACCACAAATCTTTATTATATAGTTGTCACTAGAATGCATCAGTATTGTTAGAGTTCATCCGAATGTCTTGCGTTGATGATCTGTCTATAGAATATCCTCTCTACTGTATGCAATGACATCATCAAGGAGTGCCAACTGATCTAAACACAATGGAATGTTTCATAGAGCATCACTTCTGTACGCCACACCTTGGAAACCAATTCTTGGATGGATACCGCTTCTGTATGTGAAAGAAGCGGTATACTATCATGGCATATAAGGGGCGGTATGGTGGGTAAGTGATAAGCACTTGTAACCTACAGGGACATGAGATCAATTTCCATCCAAGGCCTTATTTGTGTGGAGTTTATGTGTTTCATTTGTGTGTAGCTTTCCTCTGAGTGTCCAGTGTCCTACTTGGTTAATTGCCTGAAGACAAAAAAAATAGCCTGTATGTATGAACACATTTGACTTGTGCAAGACTAATGTCTTTACTGTTACTTAGATGGTGTTCATATACCTTTGATTTTTAAATCATGGCCATAAACAATCCACCATTTTGAGATTACTGTGTTGATAGCCAGCATTCCATTACAATTTTAGAGGATGATTATTTTTACTTTCACTTTAATAGCCCCACTAATAATAAATTACAAGGCTTTTACTATAAATTGTATGAGTGGTTTTGTAACAGCATAACATTGTATAAAAGTTTGCTGGTATGGCATTAACCAATTTCCTATATCTTGATATGTACTCTGCTGTTTTACCTGGAAAGCAATTAAGTCTCTGAAATGAATTACAATAAATTCAAAAATATATACTATGCACTGGATGGTACTTTTCTTATCTAATTGAAAATATTGCCCAGAATGAAAATAAAATGTTCATTCTAATTAATTATTTAAGTTTGCCCTGGTAAGATCCACAGCACATTTGTGCATGCACATATGGGTATTTTTCTGAAGCAGTTTCACAATTTGACACTTAGATCAGGTGTAGGTTGTCACCTCATTTTCTACCAGCCCACAACAAAGTACCTGCGAAATTGATTACTTCTGCCTTGGTGGGGAGAAGTAATCGATGATTCCCAGGATGAAGACACAACAGTGAATGGAAAGTATCCCTTCTTCTAATTCTTATCCTAACCCTCCCCTTACATTACCCTAACCCACTCCTCCCTGCAGCCTGACCCTTATACTGCCTTCCCTGCAGCCTTACTCTAAGACCACTACTTACAGCCTAACCCTAAGATTCCCCTTCCAGTAGTCTAACACTAAAAGTTCTCTCCACGCAGCCTAAACCTAAGACTCCTCACCCTGCAGGACTCCCCATATACTCACCTCCGGTCCGGCAGGTCTGCGGTGATTTGTGAATGACTGGATAAGTATGCCGAATGGCATGCTTGCCCATTCATTACTAAAACTTTCTAAATAGTAATATTTTCGAAATACAGGCAGACGTAAATTACTTTCGGCTGCCTGTATTTTGAAAATAAAATTTTCTAAATAGAGAATGCATCCTCTTAGGCATTTATAAGGACAAAACAGTGTGGGTCAGCGGTCAGGACTCGCAGCCAATTCTGATTTCTGAATTGGCCCTACATTTGATTACTCGTGCTTTACCGAAGACAAGAGGACAAGAGATCAAAGGTTCCCAGGATGGATTTGCAGAGGTGAGAGGTGAGTATTTCTCCAACCCCAACCCTTATCCTAATCCTCACCCTAAACCTCCCTTCCCTTCAGTCTGATTCTAAGACTCCCTACCCCCCAGCCTGACCCTGAGATTCCCTTACCCACAGCCTGACCCTAAGATTCCCTTCCCCACAGCCTGACCCTAAGATTCCCATCCCTGCAGCATAACCCTAAGAATTCCTTCTCCGCAGCTTAACCCTAAGACTCCCTTCTCCGCAGCCTGACCTCAATGCTCAAGTTTCAATAAGTAAGACAAGACTGGTGTAATTCATTTGTTTTATTCAAATGTTTTTTTTTATTAGTTCCCAATTTACACCTAATTATTTATTGGGTTTTTGTGTGCCTCTTGGATAATTTCATCAATGAATGTGTGCTCATTGACCTATTCAATTGATATCTATACCATTCCACAAATATTATCCAATTAGAATAATAATAATAATAATAATAATAATAATAATAAATATCAATCTTAAAGCTGTCTGTGTCAACTAAATAAAATGTTTACATTTTAACAACTCTTCTCACTCTCCTGTCTTCTGAAAGTGAACATAAACTAATGCATTAGAGGAGCCCAAATACTAATAAAAGGCTTTTATCATATTGCCCTAGTCCTTGAATACGGGGATGGAGTTAGGGAGCGTTGAAGCCAAATCCAGCACTCCCTAGCTGGTCCCATAGTAGCCCC
>WWET01003771.1:79270-89292 GCA_011038615.1 Limnodynastes dumerilii | reverse complement strand
TACACTACACAATTACTTAATACATTTACATAAACAGTGAGGTGGCTTGACAATTCCTTTTCATCCATGGTGAAAATAAACTCACGGGTTTCGATGAGCATGCAATTGCATATGTGCTGTTAATGGGTTATTGACTATTAAGTTGATTTGACATGAGCATGTTCCATGTAAAGAATGCCTATTTTACATACAAACAGCATATATACAATGCCAATTGAGCTTTTATTACAAACTTACATATGAGCAAACACAAAATGCAATATGTTTTGAATTTCAAGAAATAAACTTTTCTTTGCAGGTAAGCTTTACATTTACACTGCGATTTACAGTATATTATGCACAGTAGTGTCCAGGAAACAGTGCATAAGACACATACCACTATGACTGTGCTATCTGGTTTTATAATACATGATGGTTTGCAGAGGGAGCCTGAGCTTTGAAATGAAGAAAGCGCTGTTAGTTAAATAATTTCTTTGCATACAAGCACAAAAGGGAATAAATCCAAGTACCGCTAAGAAAGATAATTGGGGTGATTAATCAAATGCACTTAATGGTAATGTAGATATCGGCCAAGGTTTCATTTTCCAGTCTATTTTTCTTCTCATTTTTCAGTGATTAGCAGGTCTATATACCGGTGATTTTTTTCTGTCTAGTTCATACATTAAATTCAGGGAGAAGCAGATTAAACTTAAACCACATATGCACAGGAAGCACAGTATTGGCCACCTTGTAAAATGACACTGCATTCTTATATAAGACTATTATATTTTATCTGGGAACTGGCTGAAAATTATTGTCCCAGACTACACTCCTACTTCTTGCTGAAAGAGGACTTTTCAAAAATCAATATTAAATGCATGTATTGTGGTGCAGAGTAGAGGACTGTGTTTATTTTTACTGTATTCTATTTTGTAAAAAAAAAAGGTGCATGCTAGAAATATAATAGTCCAATTTTCTAGTGAAATTGTTAGAACTGGGAAAGGGAGCAGAGGAAATCCATCTTGATCAGTCTGACAGAGTAAGTCAAAGTGACCAATATTTCAAAGGAGTTCAATGAGCAGGTGGGCATTGCTTACTAAAAAGTTGTCAACATTTTAATACATTTTCTAAGGACACTGCCACTTAGACAGAAAATACTACTGATACTGTCTCTGGTGAAAAGCATCACTTTATTATGATAGCAGAATATTTTTTGTATTTTTTAATACTACCATTTAGTAAGTAAAATGATAAATAATCATATTTAAGAAACAAAAAATAGATGGTAATTGGTACTTCTACAATTCAGGAGAGCTATTTTGAGGTAAAAAAAAATAAATGCATTACATGTTAATTTTATTGAGCAGTACATTTTAAAATATAGAACAATATGCATTCTGAAACACCTTAAAATGGCAGTGGGTATGGTGAGAATAAAAACCATAGTTAAATTGCATAAATCTTGTAAAATGTGTTTAACAGACAGCAGTATATATGAGTCACAAAGGACTAGTGCTGTGTCTTCTTTTTTACAAGAAATATATTAGACTAGAATTCTACTATGCTTTGCAAGGTTTAGATTTTGGGATTTGGAGATTAGCTACATTATAGATATTGGGCCAGATCCAGAACAACGCTTGTGAGCGAATTTACGCGTGGCGGAGACGTAAAATCGCCTTTTGTTAAGTACTGCGCATGCGAACCATAGAAAATACACTCAGTAACGTAGCGTAATTGTGAACGTATGGGCCATTCACGTATATGTCACGTAAATACTTACGTGTGGGCGTGCCAATTTTACATGAGTCCAAAATATGTCTGAAATACGTTAAGTAGGCGGGAGTTTGTATTTAAAGTGTACAGTATGGGCGTGCTAAGCTGTGTAAATTCGTGTTGCCCATATGAACGTGTGCGGATCACTGCGGTTACGTTGGCAAAAGTTAAGGTAGGGTTTGGAAAGCGTATTTTGACAAAATACATACGTTCAAGGGGTGTGCCTAGGGAAGTGTATAGAATATACACACACGAAAATACGCTCCGCGAATAAACGTACGGCAAACGTAGTTCTAGATCTACCCCATTAAGTGTTTGGTGGACTCTTAATTATATAATTTTGAAACAACTTTATATTTAATAGTCATGTAGGTCCGGATTCACAGTTACGTAGTTTTCGTCTTCTGTACGTTGTTTTAAGAATTGAGCTACTACACATGCATAGTAGCTTATTTACACTATCTACGTACCATTTCTGTGCATAGATTGCGTAAGCGCGGTCTTTAGACCTACATACAGAAATGGTACATAGATAGCATAAATAAGCTACTACGCATGCTTAGTAGCTCAATTATTACAACAACGTACATAAAACAAAAACTACATAACTGTGAATCCGGACCGTAGTAATTAACTATTGATGTTTACTCTGTATTTGTAATTTCAAGCATGATTGATAAAGTAGCCTAAACCAAATTAATTGTTTTTGTCTGTTTTTTTAAATTAGTTTTTTTTTTTTGTTAGACTTGATGAATAATCATTAGCACAATTTAGGGCCAGCAAGAAGATCTGCGTATGCTGTACACCTTTACATTGCAACTTCTAAAAGTTGGAGCAGAAGTTAGAGGGTATGTCTACATGTAAGATGACAACGAAGAGGTCCCTACACACCAGTGTGTGATATTCCAGGCACACATTTATGACAGTTCTTCAATGCAGAACATCATTACATAGGATTTACCTTCTAATTTCTACTCTAGTGGAGACAACCCTGAAGTTGTCTAAGGCGAGATTCCCCAATTAAAGGCTTGTCTCACACTAATTAGGACAGATGAGAGGTATGATAATGATTAGTGGAGATGAGCTTGGTAACAGCAATTGTTTAAGTTAGGACCTGGAACATTTAAACAATGTCAGCAAAACAGGCAATTTTGTGAATAATTTGTAGTTATGGTGCTCCCCGCCCCTTTCTCCGTAACTACAATGCAGTTACGGACGAGCTAGCCACAATTAGGGTAAAACCTATTTACGCACTAAAACATCTGCCGGGCGCATATGCAGATCGCTTACCAGCCAATCTTATGCTTACGCCTGGCGTAATAACGATCCAGAGCTGTACTCTGGATCAGGCCCCTCCTCTCTGGCGTCCTTCATTTGTCTCAAAGACCCATAGACTCACAATCATTTTTAGGCAGAAGAATGAACACAACATGGTTGGCAAAACGTGAGTCACTGCTTTCGCACTTTACATTATTTTATCTAGACAACTTTGTAAGAACAGACAAATAATATTAATGAAAATCTGTTACATAAGAATTACACAGACATGCCAGTGAATGCCAAGTCATAGCTGCATACAGTGTTATCACATATATAGTGAGTGAGAGGTGAAAGAATTGTAATATTGCCTCATCATGAATTACTATTTTGTGGAAACTTGAGGTATTCCATTATTAATTCAAGCTGAATTTTTTCTTATCCGCTAACCACTCTGTAACTGTATTTTGTCAGAAGAAATCCTGCTTACAATCTTAATCTTTACTCTCTTGCTCTTGGGAAATAAGGAACAGATTGACAGCTATGGGATTCCTGCCAGGTCGCCATCCTGGTTCCTTGTTTGGAATCAGAACATTAGGATCCATATGGAAAGGGTAATTATTTGACATTGTGTAGTTCTATTGATTGGTACTAGCTTCGGGTGTAGAGTCTTATGGTCTTATCAATTATTAACATATGGAAATTTGACTTTATAGAGACTTGAACTTTACTTTCAGCAGCATACAAGCTGATATAAATCAAACATGATACCAATTATAGAAAATGTTAGAAAATCCAAGACCAGAGCAGAGAAGAACACACAAAACTGGACAATATCTTGTCATACAGGTCATAGAATGGTACTTTCATTCACATTGTGCACAAATACATGGCAACTATTTTTCTGGTGGTATTAGTCTTTGGGCCAGTTATATTAAATGACAGTTTGCTGAAACTGCCATTTATTTGGATCATTTTTTTGTTAGTTTGTAAATTTTCGCATTTACTTATGCTCCAACCACCCAAAAATACCATAATGCTTATTTGTTTTAATGTAGAATGTACAAACCGCTGGATTTACTCTCTAGTGGTTTTTATATCCACCATCCAAACCCAACAGAATGAATGTGCTGGTAGTAAGTGGCAATTATGTTAAAATCATCACTTACTATGTAAAAAAAATCTTTAAAAAAAAACGTGTGCTGGTTGGGCATGCTGTCAGACACTGCTGTCAGTCTTGTTGTGCCAGCCTACGTGACAGCAGCTGCCAGCAAATACATATCACTCTGGCGAACACTGCTTTTTACATTAGTTCATTACTTAGTCACTTGGTGTGTGTGTGTGGGGGGAGGGGATGGGGATAACGGTGCAGCACTTTGTGTTTACGGGGACAGTAATGACAACAATAGGTGACAGGGCATGCCAGCTATTGTTGTTGAACATATATCAGCACATGGAGTAGTACTACTGGTGATGTAGGACGCTTTCAAACCAAAGAGTAAATCTAGCCCTATGACTTATTACTTATTTGCCATATTATTCATTCACATATCTGAGCACATTTCAACCTCAACACAGCAGCATTATTAAACATTTCTCTGTCTTACAATACTCTGAGAAATATATTTTTACCCTAAAAAATTGACCATTTATAAATAATTCATATAACACTTCCTAGCACAATTTTATACACATCATGAATTAAAATACTAATGCTGAGTGCCTGAGAATGAAACACTCCACATTTGGTTGATGTGCCCCTGCTGCTTCTAATAAGGCGCGTCTGAATTCACCTTTATAGATTACCATACCACTTCACACAATTAAGTTATTGGTTCTCTCTCTCTCTCTCTCTTATTTGACATTATTTCTATCCAAAGAATATTAATCACAATGAACCATACATGCTTTCTAGTAACCCTCTGTCAGAAGGCACCGGCTATGCCAGGTGCCGACCGCTGGTCTCCGGTCCCCTCTCTCTCTGCATACCTCTTCTCCCTCGCAGTCAGGCTCCTCCCCAGGCTTGGGCTCCGTTCTGCTCCCTGGGCGCACAATCTCCAGCCTTCCCCTGTCTTCCGGCGTCGTGCGTCTGACGTTGCCAGGGCAACGCAGACGCTCTTTTGCTAAAACTGTCGGCTCCCTTCCACAAGCGTCCTGGTTGCCGCGGTAACGTTGATCCTTCCGTTGGCGCGCACTCTGCACTGTTTTCATTGGCCAGGGTGCATTTAAATAGCCTCCAGCACCTACAGTAGGTGCTGGTTATAGATTCTCTGTGTCTCTGTGCCAGTTTTTCTTGCTCTATCTTTGCCTTGTGCCTTTTTCATTGTTCTTGAGTGCCCTGATCTATTCCTGCCCAGTCTCCTTGCCATTGTTCCTGTTTTGTCTCTGGTTCCCGCACTCTCTCTCCTTGGTGTTTTTCCCATATCTGTTTATTCCTTATTTTCCCTGTCTGACTGTGTCTGTTAACCCCTTTGGGGTTCCCGCTGTTTGAGTGTGAGTGTGATTGCCCCAGTCTGTACTGTACGTCCAGTCTGTCCCGTCAGTCCCATCTTGTCCTCAGAGTCCGTTCCGTGTTTTTTGTATTGTTAGTCCCGGTGTGGTTTCTTCTGACCGGCCTGTTTCCCACTGCTATCTTCCTGCTGTCTAATCTGACTTTCTAACTTGTCCTTCCTGTTCCTCTCCTGGGTTTTCTCTAAAGGTGCGTATCCTGACGAGTCCTACCAGCTCCAGTCCATCCCCACCTTCAGGGGCTCTGGCAAAAATTCAGACAGACATCAGGCTCTACAAACCGGTGAGTTACCCGCTCTTTACTTTTCTATCCTCTGGTCACCCTGGTCCCCTGTTGGGGTAAACCCGGGGTACCATAACCCCCTGAACTCATGCACAATGCAGTTCAAATATAAATATAAATAAAGATTGTGTTCACGTGTTTTTGAATATTTCAATAGGGACCTTTTACACCCTGACTCATCCTCTTCCACTACCTACCACCCAACCATTCCATAGCAAACCCTCAACAACTGCAAAGTATTTTAAAAATGTATAAATGTTGTGTCTACCTGGTTTAAATTGTACTTTTGAAATGAGAGAATATTCTTTTAGAATGTTGTTTTTCTTAGGTAAAATACGTAATCCAGTCACATGAAAAATTCTGGGTCTTGAAAACAATGGGCTGGAGCCAGACCTAAGTAAGTGCTTGAAATTAGTTATTCCTGGGCTAAACCATGTTGATTGCAGGGGGAGTCAAATTAATTGTATTCTTTGCATGCAGGGATATATCTTTGAATTGCTTACTGCACACAGTTACTGAGCAGTGTTACTATCACACTCTTATTTAGACTTGCGATAGGAAACATCACCTCTCAACTCTAATACTGTTTACAACAGATGAAATATAACTCCCCTGCAATCAACATGGTTTAGCCCAGGACTAACTAATTTAAAGCACTTACTTAAGTCTAGATCCGGCCCAATATTTCTAATATTTTATTGGGTCAAACCAGAAATAAAAGATAATTGCATGTGTAAAATAAACTTTCATAGAATTGTAAAGTATCTTTGTAAAGTATCTCTTGAAGGGGTTACGAATATAAGATAAAAAAAAAAGTTAACCCCCAGGTTTATTTATACAGAACAGAAATAATATTGCCAACAATTGGTCATTTGTAAACTGAAATATAATAAAATGTCTTCAAGATATTTATTCATAAAACATACAGTAAAAAGAATTAAGCTGCACATCACAGAAATAACTTATGGAACGTACAGTAACTTTTACAATAGATGTTGTAATATATTGCTAAAACATGATACTGTTTCCATGCGATAAAATAATGCACAATGATAGCATTATGTAAACAAGAACCATTTAAAAAAAAAATTGCCATCACCACTTTCTACTGTACAGAAAACAATTAATTTGCTATTAATCCATGTACCACTAAATTCTGCATCTCTGAAAGTATTTTTATAGCCAAATCTGATTAGACAGCAAGGTCAATTACAATCAATAGACCTCTGCAACACAGTAGACTGCATCTGAAGGAATGTGTTGATGCTTCACAATTACAATCATAATTTCCCAAACAAACGAGAACAATAGGGCTCACAAAACCAAGCCACCTGCACACATAGTTATCTAGAGCAAATTAAAATGTATCACCCACAAGAATGGGAGGGAGGCTTTCAGAGTCTTTGGAGAGTGGAACTTGCTGATGTTCTCTTTGCTGTGTTTGATGTTGTTCCTGTCCAATTTACTTTGAACACTCTTTATAATGAGAGCTAAAAGCTAAATGTATTGATAGGGGTATGATCTTTTGATTATTGTCATAACAAAAAAAAGCTAATGTGATAAAATTAATATTCATTTATGCTCTGCACTGAAATGTCTAGGTAACACAAGAAAACGACACATCATGTTACGGTATAATTAATATATTAAAAGTTTGTATATCTAATTAAAGTTGTATATAATCCATTTTCATTTTCCTTCTATGTTGTCACTTGGACCAAGGTGAAGTTGAATCAGTTGTATGTACAGCTAATGCAAGCATTCATTTGACGTTTCAAACAAGAGGCATAGGTCAAACCAAGAGTTTATAATTAACTCTGCATTTCATATGCAAAAGCCAGAAAATGCATCTGTTAGTTTTTCATGGCTACACTAAAATGCAATTAAAAGCAATAAGGTAGTAAAAAAAAAAAAAGTTTTATAGCGCATTGTGAACCTACTTATTATCATTATTTATTATTACCACAGGAAATGCCAAGGTACAGATTAAAGTCTTTCTAAAATATACATATTTTTTCTTAAATTTCTTTTTTTTTTTGGATCAATTTCTGTTTGTAGCTTCTACCCCTAACATATAAACAAACACCAGAGGATTTGAGAAAAAACACGATCTTCTGTAAATATACAGTGTTACCTCTAAGCCCTTTAACCATGTTCATAGCAAAGGCTATCACATGGTAACTCTTGGGAATATGGTTGTAGTGCTCTTCACATGGCTAGACACAATAAGCCGTCTTCATATTTTTAAAATAATCTTGAATTATTAATTTTATATGCAAAGGTGACTAAGGGCTTGATTAATAAACTGCAGAAAAGGAAAAATGGAGATTTTCCCCATTGACCAATCAGATTCTAGCTGACAATCTATAGTATATAAGAAAGTGAGAGTTCGAATCTGATTGGTTGCTAAAGGCAGCGGCTCCATTTTTCCTTTTCCGCAGTTTAGTAAATCTAGTCTTAAGTGTTATAATTATCGTGTATACTCACATTGAGAAAAGGAACAATTCTGTCTGTATAGCTGAGTAATGGAGTAAAATAAAAGTGGTGTTAATATTGAATTAATATGTTAAGATTAATCCGATGATTTTTCCACTACAAAATAATGATTTCATTAGAGTTCAATATGTATTTTATTTTTTATATATTTTACCAGTATTTGAATTACAGTCTCATACTACATGCTCGCATTAAGCTCTGCAAGTTAGTGCACTTGCACACTGGTGTTTTTCATATAATCTTCTAAACACTGTATGCAATATACAGGTGTTTTTTTATGCATCAGTCTGAGGACTGGCTGGGCATTGGGTGATTGGGCATCTGTATTTTCTGTATTCAATTTATTGATAATGGGCTGTGTCCAGAATGACAAAATGTAAGATTTTCTACAAGCAGAGTGAGCCCACAAATGATACTGGTGGGAGGAGGAATGTATACAAATCACATTGTAAGGGCTTGGTTAAGCCCTTACATAAAAGTCTTAGTTACTCACCGGTTCCATTTTCTATTAGGGTCCTGGGTTGGAAGCCTGTACGTTCAAGTAGAGTTCTTGAGATAGAAGTCTGGATCTAATGTTACTAATAGGCTGCCAAGCTGGAATTTCCACCTGGTTTTTTTTGCTAGTCAGCCATAGTACAAGTAATGAGGTGTCTTTGATTGGTTGGTTATGCTATGTCCTCTGTGTCTGGACCCTGCATGATTAGTTATATACTGTCTATCTAACTGTTACTACCTTATAAATCCATGGTGATAAAACTGTAAATGTCACACCTGGGCTGACAATGAGCATCCTAAATCATTTAGTTCATAAAAGCAACAATACGATTAAGCAGAGCTTGTTTTAAGATAAAAGGGTATACTCACTTATTGTCAGACACAGGGATATTTTACCAATATTTGAATTACAGTCTCATACTATATGCTCGTATTAAGCTATGCAGGTTAGTGCACTTGCACACATTTGCCACTTAGAACAGTTGTTTTACGATAAACCACATCCCTACAGTAAAGTGGTGATGGTAATGATGTTGTGAGATGGTTGGAAGAAGAAAGCATTGTGACAGCGCCCAGAAGATTTTCAAAAGCTCCCAACGGCGACAGGTAAGATAACCTTCCCCTAACCACCCCTGTCCCTGTGACCTTAACCTTCCTCTTTTAACAGCCCAACCTTCACCCTCCTGGCCCCGCAGCCTAACCCTAACCTTTCCCCTCTAGCAGTCTAATCTTAACCCTTCCATCCCTGTTAACACCACATCCACAAAATGATCTATGGATCAAGAAAAGGATGCTGGATTACTTCATGCAAATTGAAATGTTGATTTGTTCCTTAAAGTCAGTTGTGTTCAACAGCATTAGCTGCAGCTTGCAATTTACTGCAGGGCTTACCCTTATCAAATGGCTTGCGTTAATTCACTGTCAGACGTAGGTCTGGATCTACCCCAATGTTATTAGTGGTGGTGAACATGGCAATGTCTGAGTCCATATAGACTATGGGCCAGATCCAGAGCTACATTTCCATTACGTTTCAAGGCATAGCGTTTTTACTATGCACTCCCCTAGGCACTCCCCTCGGCCGTACATACGTTTGCCAAACCCTACCTTAACTTTTCAAAGCGTATGTAAGTGCCTAAGAACACCCAGACTATGGACCGGATCCAGACCCCCGCGTGCTTTGCGTGCGCGCGGGGGTCTGAAATTACGCGAGACAGAGGGGAGTGCACACCCC
>WWET01003771.1:67871-78682 GCA_011038615.1 Limnodynastes dumerilii | reverse complement strand
ACTTAAACGCTAGGATTACTATAGTAATCCTAGCGTAACATCTGGAGGGCGCATGCGCCCTCCGTTCAGTCAGGTGATTTACGCACCTTGCGTGCGTAAATCACCTGACGCTATTAATTCTGGATCCGGTCCTATATGATTTAAATGCTTCACCCCACCTCCGAAGCATAATTAAGGGTGTCGTATAGATGTCGCCCCCTCATTCATAGTTGCACAGTTGATACTAGGCTGGTACGTACGTTCAGAGTTACGTGGCATAACATCTGCCGTGCGCATGCGCAGTACATACAAAATTGCATTTTTACGTCACCGGCTAGCGCAAATACTTAGTTCTGGATCTACCCCTGTGTGCCCTATATTAAAGCTTTTGATTAATCTGTAACTGTGCTCAAATAATCCACCATAATGGAGTTTTATATACACTATGACAAAACATATTATTCTTCCTTATTTTTGCTCAATGATTGTGATTATTTTGATAATATGAGCAAAAATAAGGAGAAATAAAGGTCTATAGGATGGTCTTTGTTGAATGTCACACCCATAACAAAACTCTTTATTCAACCTTATTTGTGCTTAAATTATAACCCATAATAGAGTTCTTTATCTCACCTCCATAATAAGCTTTATATGGTATTACAATTACTTTTGTAACAAGAATTTGGGGGTGACATTTTATGTGGTACCTGGGGGAAGCCTGACCCTTAAATTCAGCCCTGACACTGTTAATCCAATAAGTAAGAAGAAAAAAAATTATCTTGCATTTCCTTAGAAAAAAACATCAGTGACTTTGTGTTATTTGAGACTATAATGAAATCTATACTAGATGTGTAGTTAATTGTTTCAGACATACTTATCAATCAGAAGGGAGACATTTTGCTGTAGTTGGCTTAAATATTCTTTTGCTTTAAAATAAATGGCATAGCCTTAATGAATGTTTTACTACTGCTTAGGATTCACTGCTAATAAAACTTCATTTGCTAAGAGCATTGCAGATAATATACATTCTATGTTGATGTACATTACAGGATATACTTTCAATAAACCCTTCAATTTTGAAAGCTGATTCATGATTTTCATGCATTATGGTCCCACTGATAACTAGAAGTACTTTCACTATGCCAATCAACTTTAACATAAATAAAGTTTTGAAAGAGGAAAAAAAACACTGATGTTGAACAACTACTAGCCTTTTTTAATTAGTTGACCTACTGTGGGACCATTAATATCTATCTATCTATCTATCTATCTATCTATCTATCTATCTATCTATCTATCTATCTATCTATCTATCTATCTATCTATCTATCTTTAAACACCGATACATAGATTAGATTCTTTTGGGTATATTTACAAAGGTCGATTTTGCTAAATTTCCGGGACTTTGCAGGTGATTATGCAATCGCCGTATTCACTAAAGGCAAAGTCCCAGGATTTTGGACTTTAGCAAAATCGACCCAGCAAACATCGCTGGACAGAAATCGTCCAGATATTTGCCATTAAAAAAATACAAATCGCCGTATTCATTAAAGGTAATTTAGGCAAATAGCCTTTAGTGAATACGGCGATTTGTATTTTTTTAATGGCAAATATCTGGACGATTTCTGTCCAGCGATGTTTGCCTAAATCGCCTTTAGATTGTCGGCAAATCGTATAAAAATAAAACGCCTTGTGTGTGGGGTACTTTCAATGAAGCGCCCCACACCGTACCTGAAAAACACGTTAATATATTTGACATGTGTTTTTCTCTTTACAAAATGCAAGCGCAGCATGGAATGCTTAGCATGGCTGCGCTGATAGAACTAAAAGGCTCAGCACTGCTGAGCCTTGTAGTAATATCAGCATCAGCATGTTAAGCCTTCTAAGAATACTGCGCTGTCTCCGGTGCTGAAAAAAAGAATACAGTGTGAAAAAAACATACCCAAATACATTAACATACATGTGTGCCTAAAATAAACATTTAAAATGGATTATATTGCCCCCTACTCTGTAAAATTACCCCTGGTGGCCACCCTGTTTTGTACAAAATGTGTTGTAATGTACTGTGTGTTGCATAAGTGAAATAAAAAAAAATCAGACTCACCGTTTAGCTGTCATCATTCTTGGGACGAGTTGCTTGGAGATTCTTCTTTCTTTGCAGGTCTTCTTCTCCAGTTGCTTGAAGAATCCGATCCTTTCTTCTGTTCTTCAGCCTTTTCCGGCACTTACCCCGGCAACAGACTCCTTCCCTTCTTCATGGCCGTCGCTACTAATGATCATTCGGGCACTAGAGGGCAGCCTTTTATAGAAAATATAACGTCATTTACATTAGATAGCTCTAGTGAGCCCTCTAGTGTTTATGACGTCATAATCACACTGTATTTTTTTTTCCGAAACCGGAGACAGCGCAGCATGCTTAGAAGGCTTAAAATACTGACGCTGATATTACTACAAGGCTCAGCAGTGCTGAGCCTTGTAGTTCTATCAGCGCAACCATGCTAAGTATTCCAAACATGCTGCGCTTCTGTTTTTTATTTAAAAAAAAACAAAGCGACAGCGATCTTTCAAGGGAAAATCGCTGTGCATTTCTATAGAAAAGCACAGCGATTTAGACCTTGAAAAATCAATGCATCTCGACAGGGATTTAAAATTGCGGCTAAAAATTGACAATGCTTCTTTTCTGTTCAGTTCACAAACATTTAAAGGTATAAAAAAAAAAAAAAAAAAAAAGAATAGTTGTTGATTTAAACAGATTTGACATACAAATTATGGTTACTAACCAGAATGTTACATAGAGGCATAAACTGAATCCTTGATGAGAACCAAAGGCCATTAGTTTTACTATGCTTAAAAAAACAAAGTAAAGTATTTTGTGGAATGTGAGCGAATAATTTATTTTCAACACTGTTTTGCACTTTGTTAGAATTTCTCAACTAAGTCTCCTACTCTAAACCTATATCTGCTAACATTCTGAATTTGAAGAAATCAAGTATCACATCATTTTCCCTTGTAAATGCCTTCCATGTTGTTCATGTGGCATCATGCATATATCAGTCCACTATTAGGTTGTAAGAAACCATCGTTATTTCTTACTAATAACTACAGATATTAATACTGGTTGTGGTGAAACATGATATGTGTGATAACACATGTTTTATTTATATAAAGCTGTGATCCATGATTATAAAGTTGTTAGATTGTAGTTGCATAGAAAATAAATCACTGAAAGCTCATTTAAATGGATTGATGTATTAAAAAAAATAAAAAATTATAAATAATATAAATTACAATTATCATATGATGATTAAACAAAAAATAGTTTTTGTTGCTGGCAAGCAACAAAAATAACAAAATATACATTTTAAAATCAAAACATAATATTGAACAACTTATTAAATGTGTTCAAAATTACATGTTCTGATGTAAATTTTTCTTTTAACAAAAACTTCTTGGAGTAAAATGTCAGACAAGCTTAGATCGTATAAACTAAAAAAACTCCAAAGCATAACCCAAGAAGCCCCTGGCACTAATTGTTATGATTTTGGACTTTTATATCATGTTTTGCCTTTTGGGACAGTCTCAAATTTGTCAGATCTGGATATGCAAATGTTATCCTGACCTGCCCCTAGGGGCCACTGTTGGACTCATCCTTGGATTATTTACAGATACATATGTCCTGATCTGCAGCATCTGTGCTCTGGCTTTAAGTACCTCCTTTCCCCTGAACTTGGTGCTGGTCATTCTGTTCCATGCCTTGTCTTGTGAACGCTCGCCTGCCTCCTGTTGCAGTTTGTGCTCTTGATGATATGCCTTGTATGCTTATCAGGGTTTTACCATCTCCCTGCTGATATCTTGTCTATATCTCAGACTTTTACTATCTCCCTGCAGCTATTTCTCTGTGTCTTAGGGTTTTACATCTCCCTGCAACTATCTCTCTGTGTCTCAGGGTTTGACATCTCACTGCAGCTATCTGTCTGTGTATCATGGTTTTACCATCTCCCTGCAGCTATCCTGTCTGTGTCTCATGGTTTGACCATCTCCCTGCAGCTATCCTGTCTGTGTCTCATGGTTTTACCATCTCCCTGCAGCTATCCTGTCTGTGTCTCATGGTTATACCATCTCCCTGCAGCTATCTGTCTGTGTCTCATGGTTTTACATCTCCCTGCAGCTATCCTGTCTGTGTCTCATGCTTTTACCATCTCCCTGCAACTATCCTGTCTGTGTCTCATGGTTTTACCATCTACCTGCAGGTATCATTAAGTAGCAACAAACAAAAACAATGTAGCAAAATAAAACAAAAATGCACACTGTAAAGTAAAAGGACTCAATGATAGACAAATAGGTCCATAAGTTAAAATGATTAGAAAGGTTCATAAAATTCATAAAGTATATAATACTTATGCAAAATGTCTTTTTAAAGTCTCAATAGAGGTGGGTTCCTTTATTGTATATAGTGTAGTGAGTATAACTCAGAGCAAAGACAACCAAGTGACTTTTAAAATTCAGCTTTACTTATTAAATAAAATTTAATTAAATTAAAGGATGAGCAGAAAGCTTGACTGGATCACAAAACAGTGAATATACATCATATCATGTCGGAAACAGCAATTGTTTTACAGTGTAACCAAAATGGAATGTTTCTATTATAAGTTATTCAATTACTTTCTTTTTTAAACAATAAATAATGTATAAAGGAATACATTAACTATTTTATCCCATCACAACATTACAACTATCATACACAATCAGGATTATATGAGGAATTTCAATGACTATTTCATCTAATCACAGATTATATTTCTTTTTTTAATTTACCAGCATTTACTAATAACCAAATCATTTACATATGAACCTAAACATACACACATAAAATCACATGCAAATAAACCACTGTATTCATATACAGTCAAGGTCATTACCCCTTATCCCTTAACAGTGTGGGAAGAATTAACCTTATTCTAATGATAAAAAGTACATTTAGTTTATTTAGTTTTTAGGTCTGACCCCTCGGACAGTTTTCCTTAAATTTCAGTTCTCCTCACTCTCCTTCTCTTCCTCTGCTACCGCTCCTTCAAGCAGCACCTTCGGCCCTTTTTCTCAGCTGTTCCACTATCTCACGCTATCTCTCCCAGCACCTTCAGATCCTTCCCCAGCTGATCCGATATCACTGCCTCCTTCCCTGTCTGTTCAGGTTCACTGTCTCCACTTCTCTCTCTCTCTCTCTCTTTCTCTCTCTCTCTCTCTCTCTGCCACTGTCACCTCTCTCTCTCCAACTTGTCTGCTAACTCCAATTCTTTCACTCAAGAGCGACACCATTCTCTCAGCCTGGTCTGCTGTCTTCTTTCACTGGCACTGGCACCTTTTCTCACTCTCTCTCCAACTCTCGATCTTAACTGCTGTCTCCAATACCTTTCACCAACACCGTTCTCCGGCTATCCTGCTTATCACACGCTATTTCTCCTTCCCCTCCAGTACTTTCCTCAGCTACTCTGTTCTCACCCCCATCTTCTCCTCACCTCATCTCACCACTGCCCTGTACCTCACCAACTGCCAACTCCAAAGACTTTTTTCCCAGATCCTTGTAGAAACCTTACAAGCTACTTAGCGTG
This sequence comes from Limnodynastes dumerilii, assembly GCA_011038615.1. NCBI lineage: Eukaryota > Metazoa > Chordata > Amphibia > Anura > Limnodynastidae > Limnodynastes > Limnodynastes dumerilii. The sequence goes on along the minus strand of WWET01003771.1, from coordinate 73,094 downwards.
CCTCTATTGGCTGGCCTAGTAACAGCACTCACGCATCAGCTGGCTGTTTCCTAGCAACAGCCTTTGCACTTCCCTGTAGCCCACAGCCTCCAATCCAGTGGGTATCACAATAGTTATAGTTATTCAAAAAAGGCCTGATTTTGAGGTTAGTGCCTATATTGTCTCCATGTCAGGGATTTGTAAGAACTGTTGCCCAAACTGGATACTCTTACTGGTAAGAGTTTGCGCTAACAAGTATCTAGCCGTGCACAAGTGGATCCTGGAGTCAATTGTCTTTAGTCCTCAATGAAAAAAAATTCCTTTGGGCATCTCCTTGAGCACTGGCTGCTCTATGTTGGGATGTTGCTTGTTCCATTCTGCAGTGTGGATCCTCTTTCAAAGAGTGGGGAGATGTATAGCACTCCTTCTTTACATGTGTAACTGGCAACCTGGATACAGCACATCTCTGGACAGTGGGTTACTTAGAGTGTAATGTGACTGACTTAGATTAGGATTGTAAAATAGGTGAGTGGGTAGGGCGATCTGGGTGAGGGAGGGGAAAAAGGGGGAAATGGTGAGTGACTTAAAACAAATTAAATATCTAAAAACTAAGAGAAGAAAAGTGATCACAATATATTAATAAAGTGATTGCATGCCAAAGTGTAAATAATAGAAATAGGCTTAAAGGATATTACTAATAACCCTTAATATAAAAAAATATATAGTGTTCTCTCACATACATGAACAATGAACAAATAAATAATGACTGCTTAAAAATATATATCATACAATTAAAACCCCAATGTGAATATAGAAATAAACAAGGTAATAATTGTAAATTAAATTGGGAGGTTCCCAAAAAACACAGTGTTTAGGAAGAAATATATAACAATATAGTCTGTAGGTATATACTTAATCCAAATGCCAACAATGAAAATGATGACCAAAAAAGTTAATCCAAATGCCAACAATGAAAATGATGGCCAAAAAACTGATGTTAAAAAATGAATGAGCAGTAAAAGTCACGGATGGGAAATAAATATAGGACAGTTCCAATGTATAGAAGTCTTTTCTCCGGTGTTAAAAAATGGAAAAATTCAAACTCACTTAATGTCATAAGCAGTAAAGCAGGGCAATAAATACATAAAAGTCAATGATCAAAGTTTTTTCATGGAATAGACGGTGATACTGCAATCAAGGATAAGTTGCACCCCTTAGTGGATATGGTCCTTTAGGAAAACCAGCAAGTACCTCCTGTGTACCAATCCAAACAACAAAGCTGAAACTTGGAAGACCCTTGAAAGCTTTTCTCCTGATAGTGGAGATCTTCTAATGGTCGGGGATTGGACCACGTAATAAGTGCCCGTCCCTCCAGTGACCACAGACCCAATGTCAATTAGAAATACAGAAAAAAAATTTAATGAATAAAAAATAACAGTCCACAAAAATTGAACAAACACACACAAAGAAGGTCAAAACAAAGAACATACCATTGCGGGACCGCACCAGTGAGGTGATGAAAAAGAACACGGGTATTCTCACAGATGCGGTACCCGTAGACAGCCGAGCTAGTAAGGACCCACACTGCAAACACTCCTGCCTTAGATTAGGATTGTTTTAAAGCTGCTTAAGGGTGCATAGCAGTACCCGAAATGGTAGGGATATTGTGCTCTACTTGGAGTCTTGGCGTCCTTGGTAGCCATAGACCAGTGTAGAAGTCAGGGATGTCGCAGAGACAAGGGGGATCCTAGGTATCGAGCCTATGCGTTTCACCCTGATGGTGGGCTTCTTCAGGGATCAAAGGTGCAGCATTCCATATCAGAATAAGAACTAAGGGTCTGTTGTTGAACTTTGAGATTGGAACATGAAGGATTGGTCAATGCATATGCAACAGTGGGTGGGTAGAAACATGGGTGTGAGGATTGTATTCAGGTTGAATAACATTAATAGTAACTTCTACCACAAAAATAAAAAATAGAAAGGAGAATTGAAAAAAATAAAACAATCGAACAATAAAATAATGAAAAAAAATTACGTAAAAATGATTTATAAAAAGGTTTACTCCAGGGTTACCAACAATTCATAACCCATTATCAAGGACACCTAACCAATGTAGAAGATTCAATACACCTAATACTTCATATACAGATATTGATTCAACTAGTTCCGTTAGCGACTCTGAAATTGGAAATAGACAGAAGACTAATAAACCGTTTTTTTGTGAGGATATCAGCACTCGCAGTCGACACAAAAAGGCACACAGAGAAGGGGTGGCCGGTGACATAACAGGAGGAGTAAAAAGTCAAGTCCCCACACAGAGGAAATAGTTGTATATAATCTTTCTGTGAGGGACCTATGTCCTTAGTAAATGACTTAGTTTTGTAGAGATTCATAAACCGGATCCATTCATTATTGAAATTGAACTATTTAGATTTCAAAGATTGCTTAAATTAAATTTTTTCTTTAATAAGCCACAACAGGATGTTACTAACAAGGAACAGTTCAAATCAAGATCTAAATTCAATTCCGCTTTGTTAAATTCCTCTATTGAGATGTTTATACGCCTTGTTAAGAAAGATATATTTGACCAATAGGCCAAAAGTAGGCCAAAATACTCTAATATGTTATATTTGGAGAAAAAAGCCTTGAAAGAATTGAAGACTGATTAACGTTTTTGTATATTACCAGCCAACAAGGGTGGCGCAATTGTGCTGCTCAACAGGGAGGACTATGTCACTGAAGTTTTGAGCCAGTTGTCTGAGACTAAATTCTATAAAAAATTTACATTTGATCTTACAAGTGACTTTAAAATTCAAATTGATTCTTATTTAAGATTAGCTGTGTCTAGTGGTAAGATTCCAGATGAGACTTCATGTTTTCTTCGCCAAGATCATTCCATTACACCCGTTATATATTGTCTACCCAAGATACATAATTCTTTGGAAAAGCCCCCTGGAAGACCAATCATTTCTTCCAGGGGTTCTTTGTGCCAGCCTCTGTCCCAATTTGTGGATTTTTATTTGCAACCATTGGTGCAGAGATCTTGTAGCTATATTAAAGATACAACTGATTTCTTGGTTAAGCTTCATGATGTAAATGATCTGGCAGGACATGTATTACTGGTTACACTGGATGTAACCAGTTTGTATACCAACATACCTCACAGTGCCGTTATTGATGCTGTTAAGAGAGCATTGGAATCCGCCACGGACTGTCAGGGTCAACCGGTAGATTTCATGCTGGGCATCATAGACTACATCCTCAATAGGAATTACTTTCTATTTCAGAATACTTTTTACATTCAAGTACAGGGGACGGCGATGGGGTCAAACATAGCCCCATCATACGTGAACCTGTACATGAATGCGTACGAACAACAATATATTTTGAATGATGAGCAATATTCTAAATATATCCTTTTTTTTCGTCCACTTTATAGATGACCTGTTTCTACTGTGGAGTGGAACGCAGACGGAGTTATGGATGTTTATCGAGAAACTTAACCAATTTAATTCCTCTATCAGGTTTACTTTGAATATTGACCATCATTCTATTGTTTTTCTTGACGTTTTAATTACTCTATAGGTCTATAGGTGGTTTCACTACCTATTTAGAAAAGCGACTGATCGTAATACCTTGCTTAATGCATCCAATTTTCACCTTAGGGCTCTCAAAACTGGGTTACCATTTACCCAGATGGTGAGACTGGTACACATTAATTTGAATTGTGAATTACTTATTCAGGCATTATACGAGATGGGAAATCGCTTCTTGGCTAGGGGGTATACTAGGGGAGATGTGAACAGCGCTATTTCACGCTGTCTCACCCTGGATCGTGAGGAACTTTTACATGGGTCTGACACTAGACACAAAGAGCAACGTTTGGTCTTTTGCTCTACTTACTCTACTATGTCATCGATTATGTATAAATCCCTTCTCAATCACTGGCATAGATTGTCGAGTGATGTGAGATTGGGTCAATTTAATCAGATTCCCCTGCTACTTAGTTTCAAACATAGCAGTAACTTCAGAGATGAATTAATGCAGACTGACTTGAGACCAATTGTGTCCAAAAACTGTCTCACCAAGAAAAATGGTGTGTACAAATGGGTGTACAAATTGTACAAATTGTGGTTTCCTGTTATTAGGTGATAATTTTGTTAACCCCATCACTAAGAAATTGTTTCAGATAAGACATAATCTTAATTGTGAAAACAGATTTGTAGTCTATTTTGTCATCTGCCCTTGCCCCAAGATTTACATTGGGAACACAATGCGCATGTTAAAGGAGCTTGTGGCAGACCACCGTTCCTCCATTAAGAAAGCTTTGACCACTGCAAGACACCACCAATGGCCAAGCATTTTGCCCAATGTAAACACTCCCTAAGTGCCTTCAGGTGTATGCCTCTTACTCAAGTCCCCCTCCTTAGGAGAAGGGGTAATAGGGAGACCTTACTTTTGTGCCAGGAGGCTAAATTGATTAATTCCTTTAAATCATTGGCCCCTTTGGGCCTGAACAAAGAACTTAATCTCTCCTATTTCCTTTGATCTCTTTATAACTCTGTATCGCAATACATTATTATTTTTTATTTTTTATTTAATTTTTAATAAATTTATTGACTTTCATCTATTCCTTAGACTCTTTCACGTTGTTCTCTCTGTGACACGTCGGGATTTGCCCAGATTTGACTGCAGGGGACGTTGATACCGGGTTGCTTAGCAACAGTTTTTGCCGCTGACATCAGTGGTGCGCCTTCTGCTGCTTCACTGGCACTTGGTGACGTCGTGCTGTGGAGATGCTGGGTCTCTCTGTCCACTGCGGTCCTGTGATTGTACTGGAGGGAAGCACCGTATGGAGTCACATGTGTGTAATTAGGACTATTTAAATGCTAGTGCTGATGTTTCTTTTGTTACTTTCTAGCAGCCGAAGTTTAACCTGTGTATATTGCACTGTTGTGCCTCATGTGATTGTGCTTCACCTTACCCTATCATGAGATAGCCCGAAACAGTTGTCGGTTGGTCAGCATGTGACACTACCTATGGACATTACTGTATGGACATTTTGTGTTTCTATGGACTTTGAGTCATTGATGCATTTTTTGGGATTCTCTAGCTTTTTGAATGGGACTTTCTTATGTCTGGATACCTTTCACTATAATGGATGGATATGCTTATGAAGTCTGGATCATCATACTTTGATATTTCGATTTTTGGGACACTTTGTACATATTTATGTCTTTTCCC
>WWET01003771.1:52247-65109 GCA_011038615.1 Limnodynastes dumerilii | reverse complement strand
CGCAGGCTCCATTATGCTGGAGCCTGCGGCGATGGCATTAGGGTCTATGCGTCCTGCGACAGGCTGTGCGCTCCGGTGCGCTGTCCCTCCGGATGAAGAAGCAGTGTTGCCAGTGTTTCCAGTGGTCCTGAATACCCCTGGGTCGGTAAGTTTGTAACAATTTTTTTTTTTTTTTTTTACTGTTAACAATTAGCGGTAATATTTATTTAATTAGCGGTATTTAATGTGTTTATTTTTTAAAGGGGGCAGTAATTGTTTAGCATTTTTTAGGGTAGGGGCCGGCCCTATATTTTATTAATGTGCTAGAAGGGGTATGTGTTTGTCACAAGTGACAGGGCATGCTGGCACTTGTGGTTCTCCAAGTGCTAGCATGCCCTGCCATCCCTGGGCATGCTGATGATTGTAGAACTACAACCATCAGCATGCCCTATACTTGCACATGTTGTTATTTTTTTTCCCCCCTTTCCGACGCTAGAAACAGATTACTGTTCTGTTGCCATAGCAACAGTAGACAAATCTGCACCAATAAGGAGGCAAAGTGAAAGACCCGGGTTGAAAACAACCCTGGTCACATTACCTCGATGTGAAGTGAAAGGGGTATAAGAGAGGAAAGTTACTCCTGGGCAAAACCATGTTGAATTCAGGGGAGTCAAATTTCATCTGTTGCATATAAAGAGAAGACCCGGGTTTTTGACGAAAATCCCGGGTATTTGGTGGTGATGTGAAAGGGGTATAAGAGAGGAAAGTTACTCCTGGGCAAAACCATGTTGAATTCAGGGGAGTCAAATTTCATCTGTTGCAAACAGTATAAAGAGAGGAGAGGTGGTGTCTCCCAGCTCAAGTCTAAATAACAGTGTAAAATTAGAACTGGTCACTGTTTGTGTGCAAAAGCAAAGATACATCCCTGCATGCAAAGAATACAATTAACTTGACTTCCCCTGAAATCAACATGGTTTTGCCCAGGAGTAATTTTCCACTCTTATTTTCAATCTGTGAATCAGGTCCAATGTGAAGTGTCCTTGAGAGGCTCAATATTTACACATTGTACTTAGGTCAATACAGAACTACCGTAAGTACACAAAGTGTCTACTTATTTCCATATATACAGCGATGTGTTCATAACCTTAGATCACAAGTTAGTGTAGCACAATCAAAATGGGATGAGCAGTCGATACATTAAAAAAATAGTACCTAATAAAAACACTTCATTAAGGATTGTCAAAGCTAAAAGTGGGCTAAGCCAAATAGCAAGTATACGTACATTTTTGTGGGATAAAAAGCATAAGCAAGAGTAAAGGAACATTATGTAAAATATAGTATACTGGAAACAGGACTGGAACCAAATAGTAGTGGCCAACATTAGTATCCTGTCCATTTACTGCCACCAGTTCTTACACAATATATACTACCAGAAAGTACACCTACCAGTATGTGCCCTACAGTACATAATACTGCCTGTGCCCAAACATACATGCCAATGTCTTACAAAACATTTCATAATATGAAGTCCTTGCTGGTTGTTAAGTCAAAAGTCAACAAGTCAAAATGTTGACAGTTGAGTATAATGGGGTAGATCCAGAACTACGTTTGTCGTACGTTTACTCGCGTAGCGTATTTACGCGTGCGTACCTTCTATACACTCCCCTTGGCACGCCCCTTGAATGTACGTATTTTGTCAAGATACGCTTTTCAAACCCTACCTTAACTTTTGGCAACGTAACCGCAGTGATCCGCTCACATACGTATGGGCAACACGAATTTACGCAGCTAAGCACGCCCATACTGTACACTTTAAATACAAACCCCCGCCTACATAGCGTATTTCAGAAGTATTTTGGACTCACGTAAAATTGGCACGCCCACACGTAAGTATTTACGTGACACATACGTGAATGGCCCATACGTTCACAATTATGCTACGTTACTGAGCGTATTTTCTATGGTGCGCATGCGCTGTACTTACCAAAAGGCGATTTTACGTCTCCACCACGCGTAAATTCGCTCACAAGCGTTGTTCTGGATCTGGCCCATGGTCAGTAAAAGGCTTCTGCTGAACAGACGCTGCTTTCTTTTAAAGAGAAGTCCTTATATTATAAGTGTATAGAGTGGTGTTATAGTTCAGTATAGCGCAGTCGCGCTTGATATTCCTTCTGGTATTCCTTGGTATTGATGGCAGTATAATAAAACCGCATTTCAACTGTGAATGTACATGTTAATTGGTACCTTATGCTTCTAGGTTTGTAGTATATGGCTGTGCTGTGTGCTATGCGTTGAGAAGAAAGGTAGCCGGTGGGGTCTGTGTCTCCCTAGGCTGATGTGTCAGATCCACACTTCCTGGCTGGCGGGTGTTAGGTGCCTGGTGATTCCTGCGGGCGAGGAGATGGTAACGCATGGCCGCTGTATCTGCAGAGTGCAGCGGCCGTCCGTTCGTGTAGTACTGTATCAACAATAAGCAGGAGCGGAAGCGGGTCCTGGTGGTGTCGAGATGCTGGAGAGCTCTCCAATCTATGCGTTTCACCCCTCTTTGTGGGGGCTTCACCAGGATATTCAACTTCTCGGTCGTGGCAGGGTCAGCTGTGCGGGAGATGTTAACCACACTGATGTGCGGTATATACAGAGGTTGAGACGCTTCCATTGGTGGAAGCTAGTTCACATGTGGGCTGGTTGCCATTGATACGGACGCTATACAGGTAGCCATGGAAACTAAAGGTAAACAGTCCTTGTGTTCCTTGCATTAGTGGACGGGGGAAATAAGAATGAAAATGCAAGTATGTATATAAGGAAGTGGAAACAATGGTGGGAGAGATAGATTAAACAAAAAAGAGATGCTAAGAGAAGTAAGTAAGAAAGATAAGAAGAATAAGAAAATAGGGGAAAGAGAAGAAAAAGTATAGGTATAAAACATTAATAAATTAAAGAAAAAAGTGAAAAATTGTAAAAATTGTTAATAGATAAATACAGATAAAAAAAAGTATGGAATTTGAAAAATAGAAAAAATATAGAAAAATATAGAAAATAGAAAAACAAAAAAAAAATGTTTTAAACAAATAGAAAATAGAAAAAAGAGAGGGGAAAATAGGAAGGAAATTGTTATTAGAAAAATAGGAAAAAGAATGGAATGGGTGTTCTAGTAGAGATAGTTGGGAAAAGGTTGTTATTAAAAAGGTGCACAAAATGCATTTATGTGGAACCAGCGGAACAAAAGGAAAGAGGGAAAAAGGTGGAGGGCTTGGGGCTAAGCCTTGGTGAGGAAGGAGCCTAAGTCGAGATCCACATTAATGCCATTCGGTGTCAAAGATTTCAAAGTGAAGATCCATTTGGCTTCTTCCTTGGCTATGATGACTGTGAAGTCTCTGCCTCTCCAAGGTTTTTAAACTTTTTGAATGGCTGTGAAGGAGAGTCCCGCATGATCACTGTTGTGATGTTTTTTTTAAATGGATCAGGATGCTGTGGTTTTTCTGTACCTTTTTTAATGTTGGCAATGTGCTCAGAGATTCTTGTTTTCAGGCTCCTGATGGTGCGGCCTACATATTGAAGCCCGCACGGGCATTCCAAGAGATATATAACACCCTTGGTGTCGCACGTGATCTTCTCTTTGATGTTAAAACTTTTCTTGGTGACTTTGGAAACAAACGTGGTGGTGGATTTCGTGGTGATACTTGTGCAGGTCTTACAAGCTTGGCACCTGGTACAGTGATAGAAACCTGGGGTATATTCCCCTAGCCATGTTTGTTGTTCAGCTTTGGGCTCTCGGAGGGCACTGGGAGCTATGAGGCTTCTTAGATTATTTGATTTTCTGTAGGTGATCTTTGGTTTTATTGGTAGAAATTCTTTGCCAAGCTGGTCTTGGAGTAGGACATGCCAATGTTTTTTAGCAATATTTTCATCCCAAGATAGATGACTGCAGAACGGTGAGTCCAAAATACTCTTATTATATTTTTATACTGAACAAACACACTACACATAGGTTAAGATGTAACAGTGTGGCCACCTGTTTATTTATTACATCTAAGTGGGATACATAATGTCTACTGTATGTTGAACAATGTAATGTTTTTTACTGTAAATATTGTGTCTTTCTTTGGCAATGGTTTTTTTTTTCACATCGGGCTGAGCGCAGCATGCTTATAATTCTTGCCTTGCTGATGCTGATATTACTACAAGGCACAGCTATGCTGTGCCTTGTAGTACTATCAGCGCATACATGCTAAGGGTTACAATCATGACATTACATGTCATTTGAATTTGGAGAAAAAAACAAAAAAACAACGATAAATTTTCCAGGGATTTATACCTGTAAAAATCAATGGCTATGGACAATCCCAATGTGCCTCCAGTACAGATCTGGATCCTGACATCCATACTGGAAGTCTTTTCGATGGCAATCACTTTATGCCCTGTCCATAGTTCTGCACCATCCCCATTTAAAAAAATTGTAATGTAGAATCAATGGATTTTAAGTTCGTGTGTGTATGACAAAGGGCCGGATCCAGAACTACGGCCGTCTTCCACAGACGGCTGTAATTTGATGAAAGATAGCTACTGCGCATGCGTAGTAACTATTGTATGTAATCTATGTATATACGCATATATATCGAAAAGATACGTAGATTATGTACAACAGTTACTACACATGTGCAGTAGCTATCTTTCTTCAAATTACGGTAGTCTGTGGAAGACGTAATTCTGGATCCGGCCCAAAGTCCTAATTCTAGTGACGAAACGTGTTGCAGAGACTCCACCTCCATTTTCACTTGTCCAAACCTGGATACCCGATTGATCTGACTGTGGACACCAGTACTTTTTACCCGGGAAATTTGAATCATCTGAACTAACAGCCTGACCGCACACGCGGCGGGGATGCCTGCCCACGGTCCACATCTCCTTACACTGGTGCCTTACTCACACTACTGCGGTTTATCCTAGACCTGTAATTGTACTTTTATCAAGATCTCTACGGTGGTAACTATACCTTTTTTGATTACTATAATGGATTTATCACCCTTGCGCTGAACTGTGCTAACCGGCTTTGCCTTCAGGCATTTACCATTCGGGTCTCCACTACAAGCAGGAGACTTTCCCTGCGGGCCGGATCCATATACAACCTTCTAAGACAGTGTCTTTTAGGAACACTCTGAATGATTACATGCAGTTATATACTGTCTACTATATTCCAACAAAATATTTACTAAGTTACCACAGCCTAATGCTTTACAATTGTTACAAGGTCTATACATCCGATTGCTACAAAATAACCTGTCACATTTTACTGAGATCTACCCAATATTTCCAGTTATTAATTGTGACTTACTTTACCACAGCTTATTATTCGGGACTCACTAACTCGTGAGATCTTACATCCCTTCAGTACTTTGGACAAGTGTTTCCGTCTATATTTTAATTTTATTTTAATTTTATATCTTTTATTATATATTTATGTGTATTCTACTAATAAATATTGCTGTTATTAATTCATAAACTCTTTCTTTGGTATCACTTGCTTGTCAGTTATGATATACCACAGATCAATTAGGATTTAAGCGCGGTTATATCATTAATTTTTGCTTTCTTTTTCTGGGGGACACCACCCTCTTAACCAGCGATTATCCTACTTCTCTGTGGCTATATTAAATTTCCCCTTTTGGGAAAATTGGTTTAATTACGTTTATTGCCATTTGTTAACCAGCGCTCATCTTATAATTTTGTATTGCATGTGTGTATGGGGACTGGTCTCTCCTCACACGCATAGAAGACTGATTAGACTGGAGATCTGGCATCAGATTTCCATCGATGCTATGCTTGGATCTCTGAGATCAGAAACATGAATCCAGTCTATGGTCTTATGCATGCTTATTGATTTTACAAACTGAAGCCATCAATTACACTTCTCATATTGTTCAAACGAAAATATTGACGCTGCCATACACTTTTGTATAGCATACAATCTTTGTATATTGCATTATTTCTAAAGAAAATTTAGAAAAATATTAAAGACAGCACCAGATTAATGGAATTTTTGTGACGCCTTTCATACTCAAGTGGGGGGAGAAGTTCTGTACCAAATGTCATGCATCTCAGTGAGTAGCACTTGTGTCTCACAGCGCTGAGGTCATGAGTTCTATTCCCGGACTAGGCCTTATCTGTGTGGACTTTGTATCTGTGTGCTCTGGTTTCCTCCCACATTCCAAAAACATGCTGGTAGGTTAATTGGCTGCTGAATAAATTAACCCTCATGTCTCTGTGTATGTATGTGTTAGGGAACTTAGAATGTAGCTCCAATGGGACAGGGACTATGTATTCTGATAGTGCTATATAAAAACCTGTAAATAAATATGCTGGTATTGAGGTGGATGTAATTTGAGTCTATTTACATCTTAAAGTAGGTGCTTGCTAAATATAATTGTGGTTAGCACTTGTGTCTCACAGCACTGCCATGAGTTCAATTCCTGGACTAGGCCTTATCTGTATGGAGTTTGTATGTTCACCCTGAACCTGATCCAGAGTATTAGCTATACGTCCTATCCAGAGTTGCATGTTTCTGAAAAGGACTCAGGGAAATGGGGCAGACTCTCCCCGAAGTCATAGCAGAGCCTTATTAGCAGAGCCTGTAACTTGTATAGCCACAAGCCTCTGCCGCTTAAGCATTTAAATGGGTTTTTAAATACTTTCATTTGCAGCATTTAAAAACCCAGGGATACATTAATGCCAGGGAATAGTAGTGGTATTCCGCTACTATGCTGACATTAAAAACAATGAAATAAAATAATTACATTTTTATTTAATTCAATTAAATCACAAGAGTTATTTTCACATTGGAAATGACCTGAGCTTTTTTACTAATACATCCCCTGAGATGGTGTAAGCATATGACGCAAGCACATGCACTTTTTTCTGCTCCTGTGACTATTTAAATGAAAAAAAAACTTTTCTCATTTAAAAATAGTGGAACGTCTAGTTTTACTATCGAAGAGCAGACGGAAACGGACACAGACGTATGGGCAGCAGTGCACCCATATTTCTGTGTTCACTCCCATTGTGAGCATGCCCAAAGCTCACTTTTTCTGCAATTCCATTGAAAAACATAATGGAAACATTGGAAATGGAGTCCAGGAGTTGGTAAATATAAAACTATGTCCGATGGTTTGGGTTTAAAAGTCTTTTAATGCTTCAAAGATGCAAAGAGACCAGCGTTACATGTGCATTCAGCTCCCTTGACTTTTATACATTTGGCTGCATATATTTGTCCTACCTATCAGCTGGAAAAAGACTTTTAAACCCAAACCATCAGACACGATTTATACTTACCAACTCCTGGACTCCATTTCCAATCTTTCTGTAGCGGTGGATGGTCAGTGTCGTCAGGGAAACAAGTACTCTCAGTGTGATATCGGTCTCTTCGTCTTCCGTGGCTGGGTACATTGTGGTAAGAATCCAATCTGTTTGGATCATTCCTTTCCCGTCTGTCATTGCACTGTGCACTATTCTAGATACTGGAGAACATCCTCTAAGCACGATCAGTGATAGTGCCTCCCGGGAGCCATCAGCTCCATGAAACATCATATTACCATTGAAACTAACGGGTTGAATTGTGCTGCAATAGTGCGGGATACGTCAGGATAATTTTCATCTGATACCAGTAATTCATTTTGGTGCACTCTGCCACTATCCACATATTTGAGTCTGTCCTTAAAGTGGACAATTTTCAATCATCTCTATTGCCCGACCTTTGGATTTATTGCTATGTTTGGTGGACACACACACTAGTCAATTTGCAGTCAGTAAATTACTACTTTAAGAACTTTGTGGGTTCTAATGACTTATTATCTATTCAAAACCCACCTCTTTCCGGAGTATTAACTTTATCTTTAGGAAGCTGAAGTGAGAATCACCTTAATTTGTGCACATTCGTCTACCACTCCAACTGATCCCTGCAGGGTTGATACCACTCAAAATAACTTGTGTCGTATGATGTTATATTCGCTTGTCTCCTGATGCAAAGAATATGATTAAAATGTTTTTACATTTATGTATGTTTTAATAAAGTGTAACTATCGTGAATCACTGGATTGTCCTAATTTCCTTAAAGCACTTGCCATTTTGCTTTTCCCAGCTTTACTATTACACTGTTATTTAGACTTGGGGCCAGATTTACTAAGCTGCAGAATTGGAAAGGTGGAGATGTTGTCCATAGCAACCAATCAGATTCCAGCTGACATTCTCTAGTATGTAATAGGAAAATGAGAGCTAGAATTTGATTGGTTGCTATGGGCAACATCTCCACTTTTCCAAACAGCAAACCAGGGGCCAGCTTAGTAAATCTGGCCCCTGGAATAGGAAACGCCACCTTTCAATTCTAATACTGTTTTCTGCAGATGAAATATGACAACCCTGCAATCAACATGGTTTAGCCCAGGAGTAACTTTCCTCTCTTATTTTTAATCTCTGAATCACCCCCATTGTTTTCATTACAAACTCCACTAGGTGCAAATTATATACTTGAACCTGTCCAGTTTTTTCAGCTATGTATGTTATGCCCTTCCTACACTAAGCCCAGTACTGGAATGCATATATCAGTTAATATTTGGATGATTTTTTAAATTAAACTAGTGATTTATTAATAGAATTCTATATTATATTTTACACAAACTATATGACTCTTTGTCAAAGTACACAATGTAAAATAAAATAAAATAACACAACAATGCCAGAAAATATTTTGTCTCCCAGTCAGAATAACAAAAGAAATATTTCTACAGCAACAAGAATAGTTTTTCTGCTATTTCTTGAAAATACAATTTATTTTCATGTCACAAGAGTTATCTTCTACCAAAAAAATGACCCTGTTGTTTTCTCACATAGCCACAATTTCCAGGCAGTCAGCAATGCACACAGTACAATACAAGTAATTGAGTTAAACAAACAATAGATTGTGTTTAAAGCTGCTGTGCAATTTGGATACATAATAATAATAATAATAATAATAATAATAATAAATATATTAATAATAATAATAATAATAATAATAATAATAAATATATCACAGCATACATATATTTCTTTTTTATACAACTCTTTAGTTCACCTACAGAAATACCACTTGACATGCATTAATGTTGCATTGTTTAATAACAAGCAATGACTTTGTTTCAATCACTTCATAAGCCCCGTGCAGACATAATGAAATGAGCAATAATGCAGTAAGTAATAGAAACTCCTATTTATGGGCAGACAACACACTGAGTATTGTGACCTAATGTAACCCTTCATTTCAGCTAATTGAAAGGAATGCTAAGGTCAATTAAGATTTTGCTTAATCCATATTGGAAACCACTATGCATTCTGCATTTACTCTACTAAGATTAGTTTCTCATTACAAGTATATTCTTTTAAGAATAAAACCAGAAACATGGATTTAATTTTTGTTCCATTATTTGATAATATTCACCAGAGACTGTCTAAATATTTTAGACCCAGTGTAAAAGCATGTTACTACAGATAAGCTTTTCCCAGTAACACACTGACAAGAATAGGAATTTGTATTGTGTTTCCTAGCCTTGCCCTTCTACTAGAAAACATAAATGCTGAGACTATGAATTTCTAAACATAAGAAAAGCTGCTGTGTTTGCATGATTACAAGAGCTGTATGGAAATATTTCTTTGTAGAGCAGAAAGCACAGATTACCTTTTCTTTTAAGGTTACATACATATTGATAAAGAAAAAGCATGCCAGGCACATTTCATGTGCAGCAATACCACACCTTATCACACAGGCAAAAAAATGATTACTGCAATTTATTATCAGAATATTGCAAGAGCCACTGATCGCCCATAATAACAAGCATGGTTAATGTTTTGATGAATTTATGTATATACAGATATACAGGGAAACAGAGAAAGTCCTGACATGCACTCTCATCGTCTAAAAAAAAAAACTCCAAACAATGATAAAAATATATTTAAAAAAATGATAAACCAATATTTATGTTGCAGGTTTTCTACTTTTTTCATTTAAATAAATAATTGTTCACAAGGTCGGCGACATTACATGCGGGGCCCAGGACCCAGCTGTGAGGCCCCACCCCCTATGTGACATCATTGGTGACGTCACATAGGGCGGGGCCTGGTAGACACACTTTAGCAGCGGGCCGGTGCACAGGGAAGGATTTCCCTGCGCATTGGCCGGCTACTAAATCGATCTGAACAGCAAGTATCGGCGATAGGATACCGCTGATACCTGCTGCTACAGAGCTAGGTAAGTATCGGCGGGCACCCATCAGGTCTGGGCCTGGGACAGTAGTCCCGGCTGTCCCCCACTGATGGGGGCCCTGATTGTTCTCCAATTCCAAGATAGGACGAGAGATAGGTATATTTACAAGAGCAGCTACTTTTATACATATCACGCAAGCTTACACCAGAGCATGGATCTTTGATAGATAGGTAGACATACTATTTCATTTGAAAGCACATGTTTACCCCAGAGATAGTGCTTTTCCATGTTTAATAAAACCTCACAATCATCAAACATCATTAATGTTTAATTCATATAGTGTTAATTATTATCTTGAAGGATACAAATTGGCTATTGACTCATTTTAATTTAATGTATAGTACATTCCAAACTATTAGTGAATATTGGCTATTATTTGGCAAATATAAGTGTTTATAAAGCTTTTTTCATGACCGGTTCTAATTGGCGGTAAAATGTAACAGATGAACCTACCTATTAAAAACCACCATATTGTGGACTAAATCAGTGTTTATGAGGATGTGGCCTTTAATTTACTAGGAATCAGTGAAGACACTGATTCACATTCAGTGACTGATATTCATAAAACTTCAATTACTGGTGGATTTTATATGATCAGACTAGACCACAATGAAACCATTTCAGTATTGTGTCAACCCCCAAAAAAACTTGACAGCATTAAGCAAAACTAACATAAATAACACAAAACTATCTTCACATTTTGCAAAGCTTAAACATGTAATTATAAGATGCAAATTTAAATGATATGTGACAACAATTTGCTTTTGAAATTAGTTTGTCAACTTGTGAAAAACTAGATATTTTAATGCTCAACTAAAATCTGAAAACACATAGAATTTTTTTATTATTTATTCACCCACAGGAACATTATTATTGTCTGATTATACACAATCATGTGTCTCCTATCATTACAATAAAGCAGTCATTTCAGAAATTTCTAATGAGAGGGAGAGAGAGAGGGAGAGGGAGAGAAAGAGAGAGAGAGGGAGAGAGACAGAGAGAGAGAGAGAGCAAGAGACCTTGTAAATGGCTGGTGGCTTATCATATATTTGCAAATGTATGTAACAAATCTCTCTGACTTATTTTTTAAGACAGAATGTCATGGTTTGTTACTGGGTAATGCCAGATTGCTGGGGTGACTTTGTATCTCTGTAGATTCCCCCATACCACTCTAGCACCTGCTCTAGATAAATGTATATATTCATTTGAGCAACCACTATCTTGTGTGTATATATATTTATATAGACCTTTTGGACGCACCTACCATATCTACCTACCATATAAGATATCTAGGGGCAGGTGTAAGGCCAGTAAAAAAAACATAGAGAACCAATGATAACAATCACCACAGGATGATCCGCATTCCAATATTACAGCAAAAAGTCTATGAAAACTTTGCAGCAATACAAATGCAAGAATGCACAATATTAAAAACGAATAGAGATTACAGCCAGGGACAATGGAAAATACATGCAAAAAGATACTGCATTTGCATTCCAATATGAATACACTCCAAATCTTCATATATTAGCACCATAATCCAGGGAAAGTCAATGAAAAAGTGGCAAAGGGAATAATCTTGAGCAGATACTAGTACAGTATACTCAGCATTTGGTATGCATGGTGTCACACTGTTGCCGACAGCTGTTTTGGCATATAGCCTTTATCGTGGGGAGAGGGATAACATCCATCCAAATAGAACAGTCCCGGCTAATACATTGAATGAACACACAAAAAGCACACATAAATAGCCATGCAATAACTACTTACTCAAAGCAGGTGCACCATGCTGGACTCCAACTGTGTTCCAAACAAGTGGATGTGACCACAATGGACATCTGGCCAGAGTCCAGGCATCTCCCGCCCTCTGTTGGGCTGTCGCCTAGGTTAGTTAGCTCTCAATTTAAAAATACATGATATTTGACCCATTATAGTGACTCTAACAGCTTTAGAGTTAGGACCACAAAAACAGAGAAGCCTTGTAAGTGGCTGATGGTTTATCATATATCTGCAGATGTATGTAACTGATTCTCTGACTTTTATTTTAAAGATAGAAAGTTATGATTAGTTGCTGGGTAATTGCAAGAGTGCTGGGGTGTCTTTTTGTATATGTGTGAATTCCCCTTACCTTACAGAACCTGCTTCATATTACCTTATAAATTGATTTGAGCAACCTCCATTCTGGGTGTTTGTTTTAAAGCGTGTCTGGGATAGCAGCTGACAGGGGGTGCTGTCTCAGAGTAGCTGTTTTGGAGACTTGGGGACCTCTGCCGAAGGTGAGCTCTCAATTTCAATATACATGATATATGACCCAAAGTTGGGACTACCAACCAAAACAGAGAAGCCTTGTAAGTGGCTGATGGCTTATACATCTGCAGATGTATGGAGCTAATTCTCTGACTTTTATTATAAAGATAGAAAGTTATGGTTTGTGGCTGGGTAATTGCAAGAGTGCTGGGGTGTCTTTGTGTGTGTGTGTGTGTGTGTGTGTGTGTGTGTGTGGCAGTTTGTGTGTGTGTGTGTGTGTGTATGGAGTGTACTGTGCATGTGAGTGTATGGGTTTATGCAGTGCTTTGTGTGTGTGTGTGTGTGTGT
>WWET01003771.1:12765-22832 GCA_011038615.1 Limnodynastes dumerilii | reverse complement strand
GAAAAAGCCCCCCCCCCCCCCATTCTGTGGCTATTAACACTTGTAGCTATTTATGAAAATAAGCTCCAGTAATATTTGCTATTATATCATTAACACAGGTCATTGCCTCCCCCATATAGATCTATAAGAACCGTGAAATGGCCCTATTTATCAAAAAACATTAATTAACATTACCCATTTTACAAATAATTACACCCTCTGAATGTGGGGTTATCCACTCACCTACTTGAGGTTTGGCCCTGTGGGAAATCTGAATGAGCAGCTCAGTTCATTCTGTTTTGGCTCCAGACAGCTGTCTGCTGTACTCATACATATCCTGTGTTTAACCCTTAATGAGCTTGACCAGTCTTTGAGCAAGAAGCAGGACATGTATAAGGAGTTAGGTAAAACTCTGATGCAGTTGCACCTGTGTCGTTCTAGGAGGCGGTTTGTGCAATAGCTGCTGTGCTACTAATAAATAGTGCAGTCATTCTTTTAAATCTGCTAAATGGAGCTGCAAATACAGCCCTGACCAACATGGCTACAAGATATACAATTTAGTGCTGCAGGCACATCTGGGGTTAATATATAATTTGTGCAGTGGAAGATGTTTACAGATACCTTCTGTGTATGTGGGGTCAGATCATTACAGGAAAGCTAGCCAACTGGCCCATACATGGATACTAGAACTTCACTGGACAAAGCAGCTTTTGGCACTGCTGTTCCAGTATTTGCTAAATGATAAATAGCCAAGATATGTAAGAGTGAAAAGTGTCAATAGTTATAGATAATTCAGTATAAAAAAAATAAAATAATAATAATAAACAAAATACACTCCCATCTATGGTATAAATGAAGTGTTAGAATATATCTGTATAAATTACTATTTAGATAGTGGAATATAAGACAACAAAGTTTGAAGCATACAGCTTTGAACCGTGTGATGTATGAGACATTGTGAGATTTACACTAAGAATTAGATGATTAATAAGTGTTATCCTATCCCTAGGAGGTGATTTCACATATTAAAATACCAATTAAAAAGACATACACAGAAAGGGACATATAATCAGCTAAAATAAATTTCTATGGGAAAAAAAAACAAACAACAAAAAAAACATGGCAAACATTACAATATATATATATATATATATATATATATATATATATATATATATATAATTCGATACAAGCATCTATTTTTCACATTAGAAACACTTTTATATGTCCAAAGTAAGTGATTTTGGTGTGAGTGATTAAAAACATAACCATATAAAAGACTCTCCACAGCTTGCTTACTCCCCAGAGCTGCCCCCATCATATTCACTTTAGGTTATGTTTAACAAGGCTGCAAAGGAGGAGCGAACTGGTGCAAGAAAACTGCACCACATCCCTATTAAAATCAAATGAATGGAAATAAGAGCATGTTTTAATTAGCTGTGTAGTTTGGTGAGGTTGTATCACATCAGATAGATAATGAGTGTTTGTTATCTGTTTAGCCATGGAGCTGAAATAAAGACGCTTGCCTAATATAATATTATGCTAACTCCAGTGTACAAACACAAGGAATCCCGACCACCCAAACTCCCACTTTTATGGCTTTTCTCTTGGGAAGTGCCCAAATGTCCAAATATCCATCCAAAACTCTCCTCATATGAACAGCGTCTCAAGCACAGATTTTCAGAACCCAATAATTACTGAGTCCATGTTGAACATGATCAGAAGAGAACAATAATGGCATAAAACACAAATAATTAACAGCACTTAATACACTTGTGTACACACATCTTTTTCAAGTCTATAAGACTGTGCTACAGAACACTTTAGAGCACAGCTGCAAATTTTATGTGCTAGATGCATCATAAATTAGCATATAACACACTTGCAAAGCAGTACTCTAATACACCAGTGAATGTAATTATCATAATGTGTGCTACTCACCGTCCCGTGTCCTGCGGCTGCATTGCCCTGAAAGTACTGGGCTGGCTGGCTGGCTGGCTGTGCACTTGTAGCTGTCCGTAGTGCTGAAAGAGGCTGCTAGTCCAGAGCTCACTGCCGAGTCTCTTCCATGTGAATAGCAAATACTCCCACTGGCAGCTATTGGTCTTTCTCACTCTCCTAATCCACCTCTTAACAAGCGTTCACCCTGACCACGGGCAAGGAAAGCATCCCCTCAACTTAACTGGCAACAATAGAGAATGCTTGTATCCAGATCCACAAACGAGAGACAAGCATGGGAATTTTATGTGACATAGCTTTCCTTTTATTGAGAAAGCTCTAGGCAACTAAGATCTCTAGGTTGCCCTGGTGCCTGTTTATTAATAACTGAGCTAATTGATTACTCTGATGCTTTTAGCTCCTCTATATTGGAGATATTTAGCATTTGTGATCTGGAGCTAGGGCTGTACCTGTGCTATGTCTGAGCTGATGAGGATGGCTCAGAGCTTAGGCTGAGTTCTCAGTCTCTACACTTTTCAGCTAAAGGCTCCTAATTTGCATGTCAGAGACAGGCATCAGGATAAAAGGCATCGATGAGTCCTCGAATACTGAAACAGCTGAAATGTTGTAAGATCCACACACACATTTCACCTTTCATACTGGGCTGTGCAGGCAATATATTAACCTTCTGTGTACCTGCAGTACTAAATAATGCCTTGAAATTTCACAGCCATGTAGCACAGTGCTGAATGTGTAGCAGACGTTTATTAGAAGCACAGCAGCTATTGCACGAGCTGATTCTTGGATGCGTGGAAGTTCATCTACATCAGAGTGCCTAACCCCCCTGCTGTTTGTTGTATGGCCCTTCAGACAGCATCACGCTTACAATGGGTTAAACACAGTACTGGGAGGAGGGAAGGAGGCAGCTGTCTGTACACAAGTAACAAGAAGTGCCTCTGCTCATCCCTCCAGGGACTCCCAACCGGGCTAAAAAGCATGCAGCTCTGTGAAAATATTCTACATACATAGCGTCACTTCAGAGTCCCCACAGAGTTTTAAGGGAACAGAAGAGACCAACATCACTAACAGCATTTGTGCTTTTCATATATAGCCAGGAAGATAGAAACGCACTTAATTCTGAGAAGGTTTAATAACACTCATATCATTTTTATCAGTTCTTAAATATCTTTTCATTATTATTATTATTATTTTTTTATACTAATGTATGTGAATCACCAGAAGCACAGTGTGGGCTTTTCAATATTAATTATTAATTAGTGCATGCAATACTGTGCGCATGGCAGGAGAAGTGGGTAAAAAAAAAGCCATATGTTTTATAATTACTTAAAGGGAGAAATCAAATTTTAGTTCCAGTCAAATAATAATTTGTTGTATGCTCTAGAAAACTGATATGTTTGATCTTAGCTGCAGCTAGTGCTAATACACATATTTCCTTTTCATTATCATTAAGTATTTTGTGTCCTCGTGTTGTGAAATGTGCACATTTCAGTCTGAATGATTCCATGTAGTGCCCTTTATCCAACTGTGTTCTAATTAAATAGCTTTTATTTTGTGAACATCTGTTGTCTGACATTACAAGGTATGGCTAATCCTGCTTGCTAATTAATATGTGAAAAGACATTGCACATTCAATAACTGATATATTACATAAGCAACAAGAAATAGTCTGAGCTAAGCAGTTTATTATATAACATTCACAATAAATAGTATATTGATTCCCAGGTTAACAAAATTGCCCACTGGTTTGTGTAGTAGTTTAGTTTAATGCTGATATTATTTGGTAGGAATGTTCCATCTTGAGGAAAGTTGTTGTAACTGCATTTTACATCACTCAGTCATGAAATGTTAGCCTTGTGCTATCTCTTACCCAGTTTTCATATATCATTCAAATGATCTTTCTATATAGATCCAAGAACTTCTGTTAGTATAAAGCAGGGGATGATTTGTACCAGAATATCATGATCAAGTAAAAAATAAAAGACCAAAATAAACCCATTATCATTATTTCCACAATTAATCTTTATCATAGGAGAACAATCTAGTTTTATTTTAAATAAAATAAATCATCCTTGTATTACCTAGAAAGTTTTTATAAAAAAAAATATCTCATAAACACACTTAATAAAACATGTATGCTGATCAATGTATTTGTGTACACAAAAACAGGGAAGTACTGATGAGGAATTAAGAACTTCAGAGAAAAAAATCCTCAAGATGAAATTTTATTAATCCTCCTTGGGCCTCCAAGCTTACAATTCCAAATCTATGGACCGTATTCACACATAGGTGCAGATACACATGTATCACCTACTTCCCCGCTCCCCTCCCCTGCTTTTAAGTTCCTAATGGTCAGAGGACACCCTTAACTACCCGTGTATATTTTCCCTCTTTAGTTGGGAAAATACATATTGTGGTTCCCCAGCCCTCCCCCCCACTCACTTTAAGGAACTAACCTCTCCTCTTACCTTAAAAACTACATGCGGTCTTAAAGACTGCACTTGGGTAATCTGTGTACGGGACCACAACATAAATTGTGTAGTCTATATGACTACGCATGCACCGTGGCCCTGTATGCAAATTCTTAGGAATGAATCCAGTTACCAACTTTACACCCCTCCCTCCAAATGATAACATAATTTAATTAATCACCAAAGTACAAAAAGCCATAGGGTGGGGTCCTTAAGCTGGCCATACACTAGAGCGATTATCGGCCCAAACACCCAATTATCGGGTGATCGGGCCAAAAATCGCTCTAGTCAATGGCCAAGATCAATTTTTAAAACTTCCAATAGACGCTCCAGAAACACTCTGGTACGATTATTGGATTTTAAACATGTTTTGATTTAGCGGCCGATATTTTAAGAGAGCCAAACGCAAGCTGAATGGCTCCCTATCCCTGTAATAGATGCTGCTGCAGATCTATGTACAAAGCTGCTCTGACATTTTTGAAGTATACCTTCAAAGCTGTCAGAGCAGCATAGTACATAGATATACAGCAGCAGCTATTGCAGGGAATAGTACAGAGAGGGACTAGCCGAAGCCATGCTGCGTGAAGCGCGGTTTCACCTGATCCCATACCGTATTACATGGCACCTGCACACTCAATGCCATTACCTCAAATCTTAACTATACTCAATGATTCCGTTGGAGGTTTTTTTTTTATCAATGGTTTTAACTTACTTTTGCTGAAGCTTATTTTATATCTGATATCAGATCTGATATTTTAACTGAAAATTCTCTAAAATATTCAGGAAATATTACTATCACACTTTGCTATTATTCATTACATCTACTCTGCCAATCATATTAGGCAGCACTGTACACAACATTGGGAATTTACACTGTATACGCCAATGTGACAGGGATGTATTCCAATAATTACATAACACCCAGTAGTTACATTTTGCAATGCATTTGGTCTGTGGAACAAAAGAGGAGCATTTAGAGGAACAACAGAAGACATAAGCATAAAATATATTATATATATATATATATATATATATATATATGCTGAGACACTGCCATTCCTTTAGTGTTGCGAGGAAGCAAAAATAGACATGGAGAGCCTCTCAGTACATCACTTTTACAGCATTCACAAGGGGGAAGTAGCATTGACATTCCTAAAAATCTCATACAAATTCTGAGGCCTGAATTGTAAAGATGATTACACACAACTGCTCTGCAACTACCCCTATGATGTCAGCACTATAACGAGGCAGTTGATTTATACAGAAATATGGAATTGGAGTGTCTTTGGACTATTCTGTCTGTGTTGACAAATCAGTCCTTGCCATACACTGCACAATGATTGTGAAAATATGATCTGCCTGATTATCACACATCATGTGCCACTCTTAGTACTCTTTGGGGCGGATTCTATTGTAGGCTTTGGGCGCAATGTTAGCTCCTGTTGAACTTATAGGTGAAACTTACTCCCACTGTCTCGGGTTATTAAAAAAACCTCAGTTCTCCATGTGCCAGCATACCCAGACATCCATGGATATGCTGGTGTTTGGAGTACTACAAGCACCAGCATGCCCGATTATTTAATGGCAGTCTGGGCTTGCTGTGACCTGTAGTGCACCAATATAGTTTATTATATTTCTTGGGGGGGGGGCTGTATTTATTTTTACTTATATTTTAAAAATATGTCTTTATGGCCATATTGCATGCGCAATGTTGGCAGCATACAGTTGGTCATGAAGACCTAAAATACACCACCCACATTATGCGGCCATTGTTACCATGTGATGTGCGTGATAAAAGAATTGTAAGAGTTACGTGATGTTTGCAGGCCCATTAGGCGCCATAACCACCATGTTTCTACCGCACCAAATAGGTTCTGCACAGTGTTGAGAAAAGAACTGTGAGCACTTTTGGCACGTTTTGTACTTTGCAGCAGGCTTGAGGAATATACTGATATATTTACAGCCATCGGGGGCAGATCCAGACCTGTAGTTACGAGCCCGTAGCAGGCAGTGCATGACCCCTGCACTCCCCGCTGTCAGAAGGAAATCTAGACACTTACATGTCCAGATTCCTACCTTAACTATTATGACTAGTCCTAACGGGGCTTCCCCCGCCCCCCTCATTTAAATGGCTATCCCCGCATAGAGCCATCGTAAATTAGGGTCTGCCCTTATGCACAGGGATCATCCGCCACGCACATGCGCAGATGTTCCCAGACAGGGGACTTATGCAAATGACTTGCGTAAGTCCTCTGTTGGCCATTCTTCTGGATCTACCCCATCATCATTAGTGTTTAGGCCAGGGATCAGGGAAATACAAATGAAAACACCTAAATTGGTCACATCTGCAAATTTTGTAAACTATTCATTGGGTTCAAGTTGCATCATTTCCTTCCTCACACTGCTGCAATCACATGCTGCTCTGTCCTTACTTACATAATAATGTAGTAGTACAGGTTTATCTTCTCACATTCTGAAATATAAACTGCAGCCAACATAAACATCTCAATGATTTGATTGGCTCCAGATTTATACCTAATCTGCAGGGACAATAAAACACGGAATGCAATTATAAAAAGTGTTTTGTTTCACTTCTTTAAACTAAAGATTCTTAAATAAATGAAGATTGTTAAATGTTCAAACACAACAGAGATTAATTGACATTACACAATAAATATGTTACTAGTAAGGCTACTATAACAAGGTTGCAAGTAAAAGTTTGTCAGTTTTGAGTAAGAATTCACACAAGTATGAGGAAACCGGAATAAAATATTACATTTATTGAGGCCTTATTGGCTATTTAATACATTTCGTGACAATGTAGCACATTATGATTGAGTTTATATTTAATTACAAAAGTTTGTAGCTTGGTAGAGTACATCTAGACAGTTGCCAAGCATCTATTTCAATGTAACGTGTAAGCACAGAGGTAAGCAATCACTCACTAGTGACTAGTTTATCTTTTTTATTGGATTTCACTGGTAATTTCCATCAAACTAAGGCAGACATTTTAGAAATATCAATACGTGAGCTTAGATTTCACCTAATGAAAATCCAACATCAAGTGCAAAATAAAGTATACACACAACATACAGAACTTGAACAGCTATCTAATATAAATCACTATTCAGATTACTCCCAGTAATGTATTAAACACAAAAGGATTATAATAAAAAAAACACACAAAATATTATATCTAGTAAACACCCATCCTACTATAAGCATAGTAGTAATTATGGATTGTTTACTTTTTAGTAATCTATACTGGCTAACAATTTAAGGGTTAGTTATGATAATATAACCTCCCACACGTTAACTTTATAGATGATCCAATTCCACCTGTTGTCACGAAGAAACATATTCCTGCAGGCACCGGTAATAGTCAACCTCTAAGGAGCTGATTAACCTGGAGACATTTCAATGGACACATCACTCAGCCCAGTTTGTAGATAATACTGATTAGATGAGGCATAGAATCCATCCACTCCACTTTATTGACACATTTCACTGAAAAGGGGTGAGCCGTAAGTACTCTAATAAAAGCAAAGACATGACACTAGTAGTTAGAGACTTTAATTAAATTTGAGGTTAATAACTCTTTAAACCCTTAATGCACATACATCGTTTGAGCCTAAGCAATACAATTGTTGTCTTTTGTTATTTCGGTTTAATGATTAATAAGGTTTTGTTTAGAGGCTTAACAATTAAAACAAATTGGGAAAAAGTAAAGCCAGTGATGTCTGTGTAATATGGTTAACCGTTAAGTTTTTATAAAATATTACTGTTATAGGGGTCTATGTAATGTTTTATCAATAATAGCATATTCATCCTTAAAGGGGGTGTGGGTCCCTGCATGGAAAGTCTGATTTTCAAAAAAAATCAGACTACTCCCAGCCAGTTGCATACTGGCTGGCATTTCGATTTGCTATGCCTCGATGAGCTAAATGGTAAGTAAAAATAGTCCCTTCCCTAATTCTAACCCTAACCCTCCTATCCTGACAGCCTGACCCTAACCCACCCACCCCTGCAGCCTGACCCTAACCCGCACAGATAGTTTACTCACCTGTTCCTGGTCCGGCGATAGCAACAACGGAGGTGCGGCGGAGGGATATCGCAAACGGCAGAAGGATAACGGTAATTGCGAAAGTGAATGGGTAAAGTTTGCCGAACAGCATACTCACCCATTCACTAAAAAAAAGTAGAAAGCGGAAAGTATTCGAAAATGGGACTTTCGAAAAGAAACTTTTGAAAGTCCCATTTTCGGCAATTAGACTCTCGTACCGGAGAGAGTAACCGCTTAAAGGTCCTTAAGTAATCAGAGGGAGCCCAGATAGTTGTAAAACTTTCTGTGATCTTTTTTTTTTTTACTCTGTTATTCATGAGCCACAATAATCAGTTTTCTAAATTGACAATACTAGTAAAAATGACTGTTACTGGCGATTCCTGGCAACCAAATCCAAAAAAGTTACCCATGTGGCAACAAATAGTTGCATTGGCATTAAAGATGCAAAAGCTGTTTAATTGCAAAGGACGTTTGTTGGTATGCATTTTATTCTATTAAGTAGTGGTTTAAGTCGGACTTCCGGTTCCGGCCTCCATGTAAGTGGATGCAGGCGCACTGAGCTCCGGTGCCTCGCTCCCCTTAACGGCTCTCACCCGCACACCTTACCCCTTCTACCCAGCACCCCCCCTCTGTGAATGGAAAAGTTCCTGGCCCCGAAAATGGCTGGCAGACAACAACGGCAGAAAGCTGAATTAGCGCGGCAGTCTTCCAAGATGGCGCCCGCATCTAAAGCAGTGGCTGAAGCAGGCATATTTCCATCATCTGCTGAGTCCTACCCTCGGTCCCCGGGAAGCCCGTCTGTGGATGACTCTTCCTCTCCCAGTATTAGCAGTGATCCAGTGAAGTATGAAGATGTGGTAAGAGCCATCAAGGATACTATGGGTCCTTTATTGCAGGCTCAGGCAGACAAGTTCTCACAGGCCATACAAAACTTGGGGGAACAAATGCACCAAATTAATCAAAGAGTCGGTGACTTGGAGCAGAGAACTGGGGAGATGTTTGAGGATGTCTCTGCTATTAAGTCACATGCACAGCAGGCTGATCGGGATAACAAGTCACTCTGGGCCAAATTAGATGACCTAGAGAATAGGTCACGCAGGAATAACCTGCGAATTGTGGGCTTACCTGAAACCTTAAAGGGCCAGCACCTTACGGACTTCCTTCTACAATCTTTGCCTGCCCTGCTGGATATTAAAGAGCACTGCAAAGACATGGTGATTGAGAGGGCACATCGCCTGGGACCTATGCGGGATGACCTACCCCAGCGCCCTCGCCCGGTCATTTTCAAATGTCTAAATTTCTTACACAAGTCCGCAATTTGGTCAGCAAGCAGGAAGCACCCTGGAATCTCATGGGAGGGCAGCAAGCTAAGGATCTTTCAGGATTATTCCGCGGAGGTCTCAAGGTCCAGAAGGGAGTTCTCGGACATATGCACGTCGCTTATTAAGCAAGATCGCCGCTTTGCGCTCCTGTACCCGGCGCGACTGAGGATCTTCAGCGGAACATCGTTCAAAGACTTTGCGGACGCAGCAGCAGCCAGAAAATATTTGGAGGGTGATCATCCGGTTACCCAAGGCTGACATATCGTGAGCACTGCA
>WWET01003771.1:0-11567 GCA_011038615.1 Limnodynastes dumerilii | reverse complement strand
GAAATTGAACCTATAGTGATCTCTGATCACGCGGTAGTATGGGCGCAATTGGAACTGTCCCCTTCCGGTACTCTCACGCGGGTCTGGAAATTCCCATCTTACCTGGGAAATTCAATCAAATTTAGAGATATGTTAAAGGCTCAATGGCACGAATTTTTTGAAAACAATAAAGCACACGCAGAGGAGCCCCAGCTGTTCTGGCAGACCTTCAAGTCAGTAATTAGGGGTACTATTATCTCCTTCGCTTCCAAAAATAGAAAGGAACTTGATGCAGAATATTTATCAGCTAGATTGGACCTATCCCGAGCGTACACGCATTATGTATCTAATCCAACACCCCTACATTCCCAGACATATACAAACTGTAAAACACGCTTTGAAGCGGTGATAAACAGAATGGCAGACAGATCTTTAGCTCACAAAAACTTTAAGATATTCCAGTGGGGAAACCGTCCTGGACGCTTGCTCTCTAATCTCACTAGAGGCAACCACAAACCCACATATATTGCAGCATTAAGAAATAGCTCGGGGCAACTGGTGCATGACTCAGCTGAAATTATGGGCGTTCTTCGGAGCTTTTATGAGGGATTGTACAGTCAGGAGGCGTTGGATGAGGGGAACAAATCTTCTTTTTGGCAGGGGGTCTCATTACTTTCAATTTTAGATAAACAATCAAGGGCTATAATCTCCCCAATATCCCTGAAAGAGGTGCAGGATGCAATCAAACATCTGAAGCCTCTGAAGGCTCCCGGCCCGGATGGGTTCAGTGGGGATTTTTATAAGATTTTAATAGAAGAAATTGCCCCCTCTTTACAAAAATTTTTTAACAGCATCCTAGAATCTAAGAAGATCCCCATTTATTTTAACGCAGCCATTGTCAGGGTCCAAGCCAAGCCGGGCAGGGACCCCACTATTCCGGGATCATATCGGCCAATCTCCCTCCTCAACATTGACTACAAATTATTTACAAATTACGGAGCGGAGCGGTTAAAACTCATATTGTTAATATCCGCAAGGTATTAACTGTGATCCAACATGTAGAACGTCTCTCGACAACTGATTCGGATCAAGATCCGAGCCTTATCTTATCCCTAGATGCCGAGAAGGCGTTCGACATGATCACTTGGGATCATTTGTGGGAGTCCCTGTCCCGGTTTGGTTTTCCCGAATCATTTATAGAAGTTCTTCAAACGCTCTATTCCTCTCCATACACTCAAATAGCGGGTAATGGCTCCCTGTCGTCGGCCTTTCAGATTCAACGAGGAACACGACAGGGATGTCCCCTCTCACCACTGCTTTTTGCGGTTTCCATAGAACCCCTGGCAGTGGCGCTACGTACGACCCCGGACTATCATGGTATCAGGGTGGGTAACGTTGAAATTAAGTAGTAAATAAGTCAACATTGGTTATAGAGGATAAGGAGTCATTTTACTCTTACTATTAGAATATGTCAGTGTAAACTATTGGAGAAGGCCTTCCATATTGGTGAGGAGTATATCCTATATGTAATAATGCCTTGTGTTAATACCCAGACACACCATAATAGTCCCTGTCATAATATACATGGCCATTCACAGAAGGCATGCTATGGACTACATTTTATTTTTCACAATTAATTCTTTTAATGGTATATTAATTTAAAGACACATAGGTGACAGCCTGCATTAAGGGGGAAAAGTCAGTCTTGCACACTTGAGTTTGAAAATGAGAGGAAAACTGCACCTGGACAAAACCATGCTGATTTCAGGGTTAGTCAATTTAATTGCATTCTTTGCATGTAGAAAAATATCTTTAAAGGAAAAACTTTAACACCGGTGTATCTGCGCTCCAACCTTTAGCTAGGACTTAAGATAAACCTAAATTTCAGTATACCGTATTTCCCCACGTATAACACGCTCACTTGTATAAGACGCACCCCATTTTTGGAGCCTAAATTTTTTTTTTTAAATGTTGAATGTTTTTTTTAAATACCTTACTTAATAAAAAATTGGGCGCATCTTATACAAGGGATCAGGGGATGCAACACTAAACTTACCTTTGCTGTCCCTCCGGCGGTGTTAGACTCTCTCCCATGCTCTGACTCCCTCGCGGTGCGCGCTGTACAATGACATTGCATGACCTAAGGTCGCGCAACGTCATTGTACATCGCGCACCGCGAGGGAGACAGTCTGAGTCACAGCTGCGGAGGAGACAGTCTAGCACCGCGGGTGCTTTACTTTTACACTGCTATTTAGACTTGGGCTGGAAAATGCCACCTCTTAACTCTAATACTGTTTGCAACAGATTAAATATGACTCCCCTGAATTCAACATGGTTTTGCCCAGGTGTAACTTTCCGCTCTTATTTTCAAGCTTTGGATCTGGTTCTATGGTCTTAAGCTGATTTAATGAATATGCTATTGCTGGAAATTGTACCATTTTTCATCATTCACATGCAATATCATAAAGCATACTCTTCTGTATTTATAGTTTACCAGTTTAAAGAAGGATAAGTAGTTTCCTTAATAGACATTTTACAGCAAGGGGGATAATATGAACATCCACACTGCTCCAAGGTTGAGATTTTAACCCAGGGTTGCCGACTCTCCCGGAATGTCCGGGAGACTCCCGAAATTCGGGCAGTACTCCTGGTATCCCGGGAGAGCCAGCAAATCTCCCGCAAGTGACTTGAGGCCCGTGGTTTCCACGGCCTCAAGTCCTGCCCCCCTGTCTAGCAACACTAGTATACTAGTGTTGCTAGGCACAGGAAGGGACTTGATGACGCAATTTGCGGAATCAAGCCCCGTCCCGACCCCTATTTCAAGTCAAAACGGGACAGTATGAGCCAGGGGGCGGAGCCTAATGACGCGATTTGCATAAATTGCGTCATTAAGCCCCACCCCCTGTATGCGTCGCACGCTTCTCTCTGGGATCTCCCGGAGGGAAGCTGACTAAAGTCGGCAACCATGTTTTAACCACTTTGGATGGATATATTGGACTGGCTCAGGGTCTAGTGAAACAAATACATGTTCTTTTTCTTTCTTTAGGATTGAAGGCTATGTACAATTATGCTTGGTTAAATTTGCAGGCTGTTAGGCCAACAAAAATAATTTGACAAGCCATGAATGTTATACATTTACAGCATTTATAGATTCATTCAGAATAATTAGCTTGTGAACAATAAATGGACACTGGTGTTCTTGCCTCAACAAGTAAAAAATAATCAATAGAGGACAAAAGTCTAAATGAGTTTCTAGGTGATTCTATACTTTTTCCCAGTAATTGGATGTGTTAAGTAATTATCGGTTTTCATGTCATGACATGCCAAAAGGAAAGAGGTCCTAGAATATACACATAAACAGTGAGTCATACTATTAAAACATGGTGCATTTTTTTTTTTTTAGTATTAAACCTATATAATAATTAAGCACCAATGCTGTATTGATTGGTTTTCTTCATGAAACCTAATATACAGATAGTTATCCTAATTTGGCAGGCCAAACCAGAATGAAGTCACAATATTATGAGAAGACTCAGATTGAGTAGATATTTATATCTAACAGTCACCACTGGATTAGGTTAATTTTAAACTCAGTAGTGATCTTTTGAACACTATAAGAAACAGGAGAGTGCCTTATATGTAAAATCAGTTTTGACATACAGTATAAAAAGTACATGGAATACATTGCAACAGAACAAAGTGATGGTTTGGGCTCTTATTTCCCTTATTCAGCTGTTTGAGTGATGAATTTTGGAAGATATACTATACATATTTCTATTCTCAAGCACTGTATGTCCCCTCTGACTAGTCTGACAAATCTTTACAATTTTGCAAAGTTGTTTAGAACATCAAGTGACATTCTCATCTCTTCAGCTGTTGTGAAGGATAGTGTATATTAACATTATTTACAATAATCTTACAATATCAAATGTAATACTGTATGCCATACAATCAAGCATAAATGCCTCACAGACTTAATTATTATAGACATAAGTATGATTGCAACAGATGTAAACATTACACATTGCACTAATCTCATTCACATTTTAAGAGCAGCTGGTAGTATATTTGTTTTCATAGAGAACCAGAAATTATGAAGTACAATGCTGAAATTTAGATTTCTTCAAGTACATCATTACAATAAACTGTGACTGGGGATTGTCATGACATTTATCGTCTCTCAGTATATAACTTGACAATTCCCATTGCTTTCCTAACAGTCCAACATGTTTCAATGAGAATCCAAACAGCACTCTGAAAAATAGATCCGTCTGATCCATCTTAACAGCTGGTTGGCAGTAAATAAAATTGGCAGGTGTATAAAGCAAAGTCAAAAGGCATTGGTTGTTTATGAAAATTTGGCTGCAACATGAACCTATAATTCATATGAAAGGTGTCCTCCCCTGCTAAGAGCAGCCCTTTCATAATACATGTAGAACATGTTTTTCTGAATAAATGTTTCTAAAATGATCCTTGATTGTACCTTTCGGCTATGAGAGAACTATAGAGGACCTGGGGGTGTAGTTATCATTGGGCAGAAGAAGAGGTAGTTCATACAACTTCAAGTGTCATATGCTACCCCTGAAAGAGTGAGTGTGCGCACTGCACAGCACATTTTTCGAGTGTGTGTGCGCACTGCACAGCACATTTTTCAACCATCTCTTTTCTTTATTTGAGAGCCCTTTCTTGAAAGGGCCGTTTCATACCTCTGAATTTGTAGCGCCTCGAGGAGGAGAAGCAATTCATTATCCCTGGAGCAAGACTGCATGGCAATTGGTGAGTATTTCTTTTATTATTATCATTATCATTTATTTATAAGGTGCCACAAATTGTCCGCAGCGTCATACAAAATACAACAAAATACAGTACAGACATGTGGGGCACGGATGGACAGAATAGTACATAATAAAATACAATATAAAAATATCACAAAAATACAATAAAGTGAAGCGAACACAAACAGCAAGTCAAAATGTGAAGTGTTAAGCTTGACAGATCAGGGAGGAGGGGATAAAGTGCAGTGAGGTTGAGAGGGAGCCACCAGGTGGGGACAGGGTAAAAGGATAGCAGAGGGGGACAAGAGGGTACAAAGTGAGGGAGGAGTGGTGGAGGAGGAAACCACTAAGATGCAAGGCCCTGCTCACATGAGCTAACACTCTAGGTGGAAGGGATGAACTTACAGAAGACATAAGGAGGGGGAAGGAAGTGGACTGCTGGTGTAAGCGGAGGTGAGAGGGAAGGGGGAAAAAAAGGAGGGTATAGATGTAGTATGCAGTGAGGATGTTAACCCCTTTCCTAATTTTTACCTTAACCCTCCCCCACTGTTACGCTAACCCTCCATTACCCACAGCTTGACCCTAACCCTCACTTTCCACAGCCAGGCCCAAAGACTCCCCTCCCCCGTAGCCTGACCCTAAGACCCCCCCTTCCCGAAGCCTGACCCTAAGATATTCCTCGAACCATAAGACCTCCTCATAAGACCCCCTCTGGCGGTGCGGCGAGTGTAGTGTCCGATGGTGCAGCAGGTGTAGTCTGTGGCGGTTTTTGCAATAATAGTTTTTTCGAAATAGAGGCAGCCTAAAATCAGCTTTTTCTTTCAGGCCGCAGACTGTAACCGGTCGGGGACTGGGGGCTAAAGAGGCATTTTTAGGACCCTTATCCAAATAATGAGATATGTGGCTAGTCATGCATTATTTTGTCCACATTAACATGTGCTCTTCATTTGGTGACCTTCATTTTTTAGGTACAGTAACATAACGCTAACATAACTTCTAACATACGGAACAGAGTTATGTACGTTAGAAGATCCGAGGAAGCCAGCACTTCACTTCTGCATGCCATACAACTGAAGGGCCGTGTAACAGCAATCTGAACAGACACAGATCCATTCAGAGAAGTTAAGGTTGATTCTGGACACGTGTTTAAAACCCTCTATGAAAGAGGAGAGTAACAGGGGTGTGCCCTCTTCTCTTCCATGCAGACTTTCGGACCTCGCACGTACGAAAAGCGTGAGGGGGTCTGGATCCAGTCCCTAGTCTTCTAATATTCTTGAATTATGATACCTTTATCATAAATAGCATGAAACTATTTACTTTTCCTTTTTGTCGAAAAAAAACAAAAGAATACAAGTTCAGAGCATCAGGAGACAACATAGGTTCACTGACTTATCTTCATTATACATTGTAGACCGGTTGCAAGGAGGGATTTCTGAATCAGGGACATCTGAAAGTTCCTTTTTGGGTGTCTCTATTTCAAATACTCCTCCATTTTAGAATTTTTTTTTTCAGGATGGGCGAGTATGCCGTTAAGGTCAGGCTGCAGGGAAGGGAGGATTAGGATCAAGCTGCGGGAGTAGGAGGGTTAGGTTCAGTCTGCAGAAGATGCTGGGTTAGGGGAAGGGAGGGTTAGGGTCAGGCTGCGGGGAAGGGAGGGTTAGGGTTAGAATTAGAACAAGGGTTGGGGTAGTTAAAAGCCTAACCTTTCGGAGCACCATGTTTGGTGCTCCAGGGATCGATTGCTATGCCTCAGCATAAGCAATGGCAATCCCAACCACTTCGAAACTGGCTGGGAGAAAATGGCCCAATCAAAACAGGTCTGTTCTTTCCGGGGACCCACACCCATTGTAGACAGACATAAAAAAAAAACAAAGTGGTTAATGTTTTTATTTTTTATTTCCATACCCTAAATAACCCTCTTTTACTTTATGTAAACAGATCATGGATCGCAACAGCACGTAGCGAATATCCAAATGTCAAGGTTCTTCCTACACCACAAATATATTGGACAACTGGTCAACAATAACAACACATCTAGCCTTTGTTCATAGAAAAAGGGGTCTGGACTTCTGTGAATTTCCCCCAAAACATAAACAAGAACTCTAATGCAATTATCATACATCGGTGAGCATTATACAAACAATCAGTTTGTACTTTGGAGTATTTTTGGATCTAAGAAAAAATGTGCTTGGGAACTGCTACAAAAACTGTCACTTTATGTATCAGACAAGAAGAATATAAGTGTTATTCTTTTGACTTTTAATCTTACTTTAGTCGCAACAATATATTGCCTTAGGTTAATTATCCCATTCTAAGTGAATGCCTTTGCAGTGTGCCAATCATGGTATTCCATTATTCAAAGGCGCTTAATATGGACAACATAACATAATATGTACTTTGATTTTTATTTATAGATAGTATACCTGTGCTGCATGTCAATCTGGTGTATTGACCATAAAGAATGAATTATGAATGTAAAAGTGATCTCTTCCACATAAACTGCAAACAGAGCCTGTTTAATGTGTCCAGATACTTCAAGTTCCCTAACAATACATGTCAGTTATTTTAAAGCTTATTCGATTTGATAGGTTGGAATGGGAGTTTGATGCAAGTATATTAAGTTTTTCATTCTTAGGTCAGCAATTTAAATCTCTTGTTAAAACACATTGACATTACTAGAACATGCAATTTAAGAGAATATTTTGTAAAGACATTGAGTTTTGAGTTAATGATGTGAAACAAAAGAAAGGCATGAACAGACACGCTGGAATAAAATATACAGGATAATTAGCAAGAGACCTATCGTATATGACAGCAGGATAATATAAATACATCCATGATCACTAATACATGGTAGAAATGCAATCAGGTACTTATTGGCAAGATGGAGCTTTATGTAACGGCCTACTGTGAATGGGGTAAGGCTAGTGACAAAGGAATTCATGCAAAAAATAGCTCAGCTGTGAGGGGATACTATTGTTGAAGAAGCCACAGGGCCCAGATTTGGTGATAATTATCTTCCTTATCATGAAGGTGGTAAGTGATTATTTCTATATGCGCTACAAACCATATCTTAGATTTAAAGGCAAGGATGCTGGAAGATGTAGGTTGTTCCCAATTTTTGACCACTAAACATTTTGCTACTGAGTGAATATGAGCTGTTTATTTTTTGGTTATCTAAGTTCTCTAAGGTAATGCAGAGCAGGAGAAGCCAAGGGCATTTGTGAACCTCTACTGAGAGGAGGGAGGAGAGAACTGCAACCCCATCTCAGAAGGAGGCAATCCCAGGATAGGTCCACCAAATATTGAGAAATGTGCCCAGTTGGCCACATTAGTACCAGCAGAGTGAGAACATTTTATCCAGTTTATCTGAGGCAGGATACCATCTAATGTATACTTTATAAGCATTTTCTTTGATTAAAGTAGATATAGAACAGATGGCTACTGCTTGTCTGATGGCTTCCCATGTGTCCTCCTCCAGGGAGGGATGTGATGAGGGATGTTCCCCCTGCCACACCCTCTTATGTTGGTGTCCCACCTTCAGTGTAACATCCAGGAGCATCCCATAAAGGATTGAGATGTTTGATTTGGAGATACTCAAGGAAGTTCACCAAGAGAGTGGGGAAATTGGCTTTCAGGAGTTTGCTACAGGAAAAAAATCATTTGCGAAGCAAACACCAGAGGATAACCACTGTAGCGAAAAGGGTCGAGAGATGTCTGCTGAAATATTTGGGTTATCCCAGAGAGGAAAAATTAAAATGGGTATGTTGGGAATGGCCAAGAGGGGGCTTGCAATGTTCCCAGAGACAGGGCAATTCTTGTGGTTGGTAGTCAGATGGCAGATAACAAGGCCACCTGTCTAGAGAGACCATATATAAAGGATAGAATAAGAATACCATACTATGTCCATCCAGGAGGAGGAGAGATTGAAAGATTGTTAAAGACATGTTTACCTGGCTAAGGTGAACAGTCGTGTCGGTCTTTTAAGGATTGAGAGTTTTACCCTGGGTGGTTTAGTGTTCCAGACATATTATGATAGAGGGACATGAGTTATGTCAGGGGGACATGCACTGGCAAAGTCTGAAAATAGTATAGAAGCTTAGGAAGAATATTTATGTTAATTGCAATGATCCTGCTCAGTCACAATACAATCAGGGGTTTCCATGAGGTCAGGTTTGCCTTGAGTTTGGCCAACAACGCAGTGAAATTTGCTCGGTAGAGGGAATCATATGTGGATATTTAAGATTTTTGTGCTGCCACCGGACATGAAACCAATATTGAAATTCTGGGCTGCATTAGAACAACTTACCAGACAATCCAACACCCTCAAATTCTTCAAACAATCCCTCAACTCTCACGTTTTCAGGCTAGTCTACCCTTCCTCCACCTTATCTTACCTACCCTCCCCATCTCTGTTTGAGCAGGGCCCTCTTGTCATCACCCCTCTACCTTGTCCTCATTAATTCCCATCTTTTCTCTCTAATGTATATCTAATGTCTATCTCTCTCCTTATTCATCTGCTCCTACACACATAACCTGCTTCTTTATTTTCCATACATATTGTTCTATTTCATTTGTACTATATTTTATTATTCCATTGTTTTTGTAGCATATTCCTTATTATGAATTTGTACCCCTGTTAATTGACTGTGGATACAGTGTGGTGCCTTATAAACTAAAGTTAATAATAATAAAAATGTTAATTTTGTATCCAGAGAGGTGACCGTATTAATAAAAAATTAGGAAGAGACATATAAGGGAGATTATTGTCTACTGGATGTCCCGTTCAAGGGGTGTTTGGGATCTGTCCCGGGTGTCAGATGAATACAACTGAGATGGCTGGAATTGGAAGTGAGCTGGTTTAATGAAGGAAGGGTGCATACAGAAAATGAATAAACACAATAGTGATCAGTCTCTGAATCAGGAGGTGCAGGGAAGCCAAGGGGACTGGAAGTGCAATGGGAGAGAACAAAAGTCCGTGAACAGGGGTATACGCCAGTAGGTGAGAGTTGGTAGTAGCAGGAGGCTATAACTGGGTAGGCGTAGCAATAAAGTCCAGACAGGAATAACTGTAGAGTTGGAGGTGGAGTTGAGCAAGGTGAATCCGGGTAGCAGATACTGTAGAGTTGGAGGTGGAGTTGAACAAGGTGAATCTGGGTAGCAGATACTGTAGAGTTGGAGGGAAGCTGGCTGGTTTAATATATGATTGGTGCATACAGTGTATATGACAAGAAAGAACAAGGCAGTCTTTGGTAGCAAGAGTAGATAGCCCAACACTAACGTGCCCAGGAGTATAATAGTTCGTGAACCAGGAGTATAATAGTCCATGAACCAGGAGTAAATAGTCCGTGAACCAGGTGTATAATAGTCCGTGAACTAGGAGTGTAATAGTCCGTGAACCAGGAGTAGAATAGTCCGAACTAAAGCAGGGCAGTAGTCTCAGTGCTAAAAGCAGGGCTGGAGTCAGTGGTGCAAAGCTGGAGTCTCAAGGCAGGACTGGAGTCAGTGGTGCAGGACTGGACCAAAACAGGACTGGACCAAGCAGGACTGGACCAAGCAGGACTGGGCCAAGCAGGACTGGACCAAGCAGGACTGGACCACTGGACTGGACCAACAGGACTGGACCAACAGGACTGGACCACTGGACTGAACCACTGGACTGGACCAACAGGACTGGACCAACAGGACTGGACCACTGGACTGGGCCAACAGGACTGGACCAAGCAGGACTGGACCAAGCAGGACTGGACCAAGCAGGACTGGATCAAGCAGGAGCACGATGCAGGAGTACCAGGCACCTAGAGGACCTAGTTGTTCTGGCAACGTTGGAACAGTGCACAGGGTTTAAATAGTGCGCCCTGCGCACTGATTGGCTGGAGGACTGGAGAACCCTGAGTCTATTGGAGAAGCGCTGTCATGTGACCAGTCCAAGATGGCAGCGCCCATGGATCAGAGCACCACCGCACTTGCCGCCAGACCACCGCGCTTTGCCGCCAGAATCCACGTGGAGAACGCCGCGTCCAGACTGGTGAGTATGCCTGAGGCTGTCACTGTTTCAGTGACAGTCTCCGACGGCTGCGAGGACCCGTGCGCCGGGAGAATGGTACAGACAGGGAACCAGGGCACAGGTAAGTGCGGCGTCTGCCGCGGTTTGTGATAGTACCCCCCCCTTTAAGGGTGGCCTCCGGACGCCCAATCAAGGTCTTTGTCTTTGCCAGAAATTTCTTCACCAGTCTAGGTGCGTTGACATCGGCAGCACGTATCCATGCACGCTCTTCTGGGCCGAAGCCCTTCCTGTCAACCAAATATTCGGTATGACCATGCCGAATCCTAGAGTCCGCGATCTCTTTTATTTCGAACTCTTCATCCTGAGACCCAGAAATTTTAGATGGTTTCTTGAGGGATGAGGAGTACCGGTTAAGAACTAGGGGTTTGAGTAGAGAGATGTGGAATGAATTGGGTATCCTGAGATGGGAAGGGAGATCCAATTTATAGGCCACCGGGTTGATGACCCTACTGATTCTGAATGGTCCAAGAAATCTTGGGGCAAACTTCATGGACGGAACCTTCAGCTGCAGGTTTTTAGATGATAACCAGACTCGATCTCCGGGTTTAAAGGAAGGAATAGCCCTCCGCTTACGGTCTGCATGAAGTTTGTATCTCTTGGACGTCTTGATCAAGGCGGATCTCACCTTCTTCCAGATTTGGGCGAATTTTTTCAGGGATGTGGCTGAAGCAGGTACAGCTTCGGCAGGGAGTAATGAAAAAGGTGGTACCCTTGGCTGATAACCATAAACCACCTTAAACGGGGTG
>WWET01003770.1:131272-142473 GCA_011038615.1 Limnodynastes dumerilii | reverse complement strand
ATGCTGGGTACTGGACAGATGGGTGATGCTGGGTGCTGGACAGATGGGTGATGCTGGGTGCTGGACAGATGGGTGATGCTGGGTGCAGGACGTGATGGGCGATGCTGGGTGCTAGACAGATGGGTGATGCTGAGTGCTGGACAGATGGGTGATGCTGGGTGCAGGACATGATGGGTGATGCTGGGTGCTGGACAGATGGGTGATGCTGGGTGCTGGACAGATGGGTGATGCTGGGTGCTGGACAGATGGGTGATGCTGGGTGCTGGACAGATGGGTGATGCTGGGTGCTGGACAGATGGGTGATGCTGGGTGCTGGACAGATGGGTGATGCTGGGTGCTGGACAGATGGGTGATGCTGGGTGCTGGACAGATGGGTGATGCTGGGTGCTGGACAGATGGGTGATGCTGAGTGCTGGACAGATGGATGATGCTGGGTGCGGGACATGATGGGTGATGCTGGGTGCTAGACAGATGGGTGATGCTGAGTGCTGGACAGATGGGTGATGCTGGGTGCAGGACATGATGGGTGATGCTGGGTGCTGGACACTATTTGGTTCAAAATATTTTTTTTCCTGTTTTCTTCCTCCTAAAAACTAGGTGCGTCTTATGGTCCGAAAAATACGGTAATGCTCCTGAGGCATATCACAGCAGGAAATTCTATGCAACAACATTTATAATGGTTTACTATGTCTGTATTGTTAATTTATGATAATGTTGTAAATTTTTATTGAGTTTTGCTCAAAATCCTTATGTGATAGAGTAGTTCTAAGACAGTGTCTGAATTCAGCACAGAAAACACTGTTATACCCCTTTCCAAACACCAAAAACGTTGGTTATTGCTGGGACAAAGTCCAACAACCCATGTTGAGGTGCGGTGTGAAAGGTCCCGTAGTCCTCTTCCCAGGTCTAATGACCCAGAAATTGGACCTGGGAGAAAAGAAGGGTTTTTCCTGGTACCGACCCGGGTAGCAGTGCATGGTGAAAGGTGTGACCCAGGATTTTTAACCCATGTTGCACACAAATAAACCTGATTGGAGGGATTTGCTTATGGTAATAGTAAACAAATCTCTCGACGGGAGCCATGTGCCCATGTCCTAGGATTTCCCGGATCAACCCTGCAGTTTGAAAGGGATTATTTCAGGGTCTGTGACCCTGGGATGATCTGTTTGAGACAGCAATATCCTGGGTTGCAAGACCCGGGATATTGCCGAGACGGAGATGTAAAAGCAGTATTAGATGCACTTATATGAATATTTGTTACAAAAAGTAAATAGGATTTTGTTATATATTAATATACATTAATATTATCAGACAGGAAAGTTTTTGGACCATTTTGTTAACATTCCTACAAGTTGGTCCATGTCACACACTATCCAATATATGATTGTCTCATAGGGACTGATCCAGACCTATGCCGGCTGCCTTTTTTACGGTGGGCGTAAGCGTAAGATCAGTTGTTTGTGCCCGGCAGATATTTGCTGTGTAATTACGGTTTTTCCTTACTCAGGATCGGGCGTCCCTAATTGTAGCGTAATTACGGTGGAAGGGGCATGCCAATGTTACGAGCACCGTAACTATGCCACAGTTAGGGAAGATAGGCAGATAGGGAGGGGGGCAGGGAAATTAGGCAGGAAGGGCAGGGTTAGTAGATTATGAACCTGTCCTGCCGTAGTTACGCAGCCTGCAGCCGGTGTAACAGAGTGTGTCTACGGCAGGACAGGGGGAGTGTCAGGGGGAGCGCATTAAGGTTACGCTGTGCGTTACGCACAGTGCTTCATTATAGGTCTGGATCAGGCCCATAGTGTGTGACTGACTTGAGAAATGATTTGCTGATATGCTGTACCATTTCACAGGTCCATCAGGAAAGCTTTTTCTCTGGAGTCTTGTGACAAACTTCACACAACCTTAAAGCACTGCAGAAAATAACTGAACCACTGACAGAAGCCAGAAAAAGGATAAACTGCCAGAGAGAAGATGAGCTAAGTGAACTTTTTGCTTGCTGGAAGAAACTTCAAAAATATCATGAAAAATGTAAATGTGGCACACAAACCTTCACATTAGATACTTAGAACAAAAAAATAGAGTTGCGCTATGGAGGTAACCTATAAAAATAGTATTGTTTATTAAAACCAAGATAAAAATACAACTAGAAAATAGGAACTAAATCCTTATTGTACACACAAAAACACAAAATATAAATTAAACAATTGTATATATTCAAGATATACACACAGCGCATATTATACCTTACACCCAATAAATATTATATATATGCCTGTCGACAGGGCTTATTACAAATGTTGGGATGTTTCTTTCTTCCAGCTTATCATATAATTGCTCTTAGTTGTCAAGTATTGTAAGATACACCAATCCTGGATTTAGTTGTTAATTAAGACACAATCACACTGTGAGGTATTGATGGTATAGATGATACATTCACCGTAATTCCACACGGTTTTGTAATGATTAGACAGATAACTGTCAAGTATTCACAGTAAACCTATCTCCTCCTCTGGCCGTTCTTTTTATTTGTTCAATGCCCATGAACTTAATTACATTTACATCACCCGCATGTTGTTCTTGGATATGCCGGGAGACTGAATGTTTAATATTACCCTTCAATATGTTCCTGCGGTGTTCTAAAAATCTAACACCCACCTTTCTAGTCGTTCTGCCAACGAATTTGTTGTGTACCTCCTGGTCTGTGTGTGCGGTAAGATGTATGTTGGAAGAACGACTAGAAAGGTGGGTGTTAGATTTTTAAAACACCGCAGGAACATATGGGTTATCTCTCTTTTTTTAATGATATCTCTAGATATATGGGTGTATTTTTGTAGTTTTGTTTTACTTGCATATATTTATTTATGTAATCTTTGTGTGATAATTGTTTACCCTATTAGGAAATATTATTATTTTTCTTTTGCAACTTAGTATCAAAATGGATTAGGGATATATGTCGTTTTTAATATATATATTTATGGTTGTTCACAATCTGATGACTAGTTCAAGTTTTCCTCTCCTCTTGTCTGAAAGTAAATATGTCTCTTGCTGTAGCGAAGTAGCCCATTGTTGGAATACTGGATACAAGTGATAGTAATTAACAATCACTTAACACTATATAATGGGAGACCGGATATTCACCCCCTACCTTCTGATGAAACCTGATTACAGGAGAAACGCGTAAAGGACTAGTATTATACACACAGCGCTCACCTCCTTTTTTTTCCTGGCGTACCAACAGCATTTAAACACCAGGATTTGAGTTACACACAGTATATCACGCTGACTACGGGAGCTCTTTTATCGATACAGCTGTTGGAGAGAATAAGAGACACAGCCAACCTCTGTGGAAACTATTTGCATGGGATCCATCCCGCTGTGGTCGGCCAGAGTGGCGTCCGGAGGGAGGAGAAAAAACCTCCGTGCATAAGTACACGAAGCGCGATCTAAAGGGCTCCAGGGCACGATCTAAAGGGCTCCAACTGTGAGTATAGCACAGCTAACCGCTGCTGGAGTCAGAGTAACCACGGCTGAATAGTGAGTACTACACTAAGACCTCTCTTAAGTCAGCTGCATCTGTTGCCATATATGCATGATTTCTGTGTACAGATATAAGACCCGCTTTACTGTCTGAACTATTTTTGGACCTTTCTATTGGAGTCTCATCAAGC
This sequence comes from Limnodynastes dumerilii, assembly GCA_011038615.1. Lineage (NCBI taxonomy): Eukaryota > Metazoa > Chordata > Amphibia > Anura > Limnodynastidae > Limnodynastes > Limnodynastes dumerilii. Next base: position 138,802 of record WWET01003770.1, on the reverse strand, counting down.
TATACACACTGTGGATACTTGACAGTTATCTGTCTAATCATTACAAAACCGTGTGGAATTACGGTGAATGTATCATCTATACCATCAATACCTCACAGTGTGATTGTGTCTTAATTAACAACTAAATTTAGGATTGGTGTATCTTACAATACTTGACAACTAAGAGCAATTATATGATAAGCTGGAAGAAAGAAACATCCCAACATTTGTAATAAGCCCTGTCGACAGGCATATATATAATATTTATTGGGTGTAAGGTATAATACGCGCTGTGTGTATATCTTGAATATATACAATTGTTTAATTTATATTTTGTGTTTTTGTGTGTACAATAAGGATTTAGTTCCTATTTTCTAGTTGTATTTTTATCTTGGTTTTAATAAACAATACTATTTTTACAGGTTACCTCCATAGCGCAACTCTATTTTTTTGTTCTGTGTTTCTGAAAAGTCATCCCCAGTGTTGCTGCTGGAATATCCCTGTAAAAATGATTCTGATATTATCACACACTGGTGTTCTTTCCTAGTTTGTGCGCTAGAGGAATGTTTAAGGAGAATATCCAAACATTCATTTCCCTTCTACATTAGATACTTATGTAATCACTTACCATATGGTGAAGTGATAGTGTAGTAGAAAATAAGTGGAGCCTGAATTTGTCTTCACTTTTTTCCCCAAGTCAAAAAGTCACCATCTAAGTGTCGCTTTTCTTGGATGACATGGATGTAAGTATGGACTTATATGTGATGACTTAGTAGGCTGTTTTATGCCTACACAGACCTACTCAGAAGTTTTACAAATAAAGCTAATTTTTTAAAGCAAATTGTTTAAAAATCACATGGAACATAAATTGAAGGGAAAATAAATGTTTAGATTTATCAAAGTAAAATTGATTAACATCAAATATAACTGGCAAAATAATTTACAAATATAGGGGTAGATCCAGACCTAAGTGGTTTTTACGTTTGTTTGCGTAGCGTCTTTACACTATTGTAAGTACTATGCACTCCCCTAGCTCGTACGTACTTTAATCGATTTGCGTTTGACTAACCCTACCTTAACTTTTCCAAGCGTAAGTACGGACGTATGTAATGCACGGACATACATAACGGCCTAACCCAGCCCATACTGTACGATTTGAATACCTCCCTCCGCCTACAAAGCATATTTCCAGGTGTCGTATGGAAGACACGCCCTTCCATTTGTATTTACACTTAAGTTACGTACGATCAGAGTTACGTTGCGTAACATCTACCACGTGCATGCGCAGTACATACAAATTGCGTAAAAGTGCTAGCGTGCGTAGCTCAGGATCTGTTCCATAATGTCCTTACAGAATATGACAATGCAATAGTAAAGTAAGTATTTGCATAAAATGTTGATCACAATAAAACCATGTCATGTATAGCAGTTGCAATAAACATTGATTTTACGTATGTGGCTTTCATTCAGTTCCAAGTTTAAACAGCCTAACATAGAATGACTACACAGAACATTTCCTGCAACTAAGCAGTACTGCTAAAAGAGGCCTGCTGCTACATATAATGTAAACTGTCAGGCTAACAATAAGACCTCAGAGAATGTGCTAATGTAAGACAAGTGAAGATATTTATGTGGATGCCGTACATTTTATATTGTAACAATTTATGTTATTTATCCATTATACCTGTAACCTGTTAAAATTCAATAATACTGTTTTCACATCACCACCACGGCAATAACTCTGATTTTTCAACCTGGGTTATTGCCATGGATTGTTAGCGAAAAAAAAGGTAGACCTGGGAAATTCTGGATCCTGGGTCTGTCCTGACATTGTGAAGGGCTGTGCACACCTCCATTTGTTTACTGGTGCCATAGCAACATAATAGTTCAGCAATATATTATGCAACCTGTATATAAATAGATGGCAGTGATCCAATAGTATTATCACAGAGGGAAATCTGAGGAACAAGACATTAGGAACATATATGTTCCATAGAGGCAAGGTGGATTTAATGAGACCGAGATACCTTTGTGCTGTATCCTCTGACCCTTCGATATCACTGGAGGCACATGTAAGCAGTAAATTGCAGATTTCAAATACCCAACAAAATAGCTGACAAGCTGTCAATATACTTATATTTGCGTGAAAGCGTGGGAAGGGGTGAAGGAAAATGAGGAGTCGAGGATGACGCCCAGGCAGCAAACTTAGGTGGAGGAGAAGAGTCGCCAATAGTAAGGGTAGAAGGGATACGCGAAGGAGGGAAGACTACGATTTCAGTTTTGTCCATGAAAGTGCTGGGATGTCCCTGAAACTTTATGTATCCATGAAACATAAAGTTCTGCACTATGTGAGTTCTATGTGCAAATGTAAAGTATTTTCCCTGCATGCTAAAGAATTCAAATTAACCAGCACCCCTTACATTGTAAAATGGATTAGGTGAGCTGTACACTTGCACCAATTTTACCCAAACTCTGGATTACCCCTATATACTCACATCACTGAGCTGGCCTTCTTTTTCCTTTCTGGAAACTTTTTTAGCTTGTGGCCAGTGGACTGCTCCCCCCTCCTCTTCTACTTATAAAATCTATCAGGTATGAGGAAGTCGGTGACCTTCTTAAATCAGGATCCAGCCCTTTGTTTTGATCTATTTGTTATCTAATCAGTTTTAAAATGCAGCCATACCATGCCCACTTTACTGGGTTAGGTGCAGCTCCTAAAGCTATAGTAACAAGAATTATGGGCAATAAAAATTCTACAAAAGCTTGTCAACCACCAGGGTGCCTTTTTTATGATACATATAACCCCTGTCCATTATATATATTTTTGGAAAGCTCTAAGGTTTTTGTTGAAAGCTCAAACACACAGGCTTTTGTTTTTCTCTGAATGACAAATAATTATTTTTCATTTCTGATTAAACTGTCTTTTTACGGTGAATCAAAAGATCCTTTATGTGGTTATCCTTGCTGTAGTTGTACAGTGTTTGACTTGGCAAGCCTCAAATTCTAAGTATGATAATTTATAATTAAAATAAAATTAAATAAACTTTATGCTAGATGCCATTTACAACTGTAAAATGTTCAGTTAGTTTTCAAAAAGTGAAACGGTGTCAGGTAAAAATTTTTAACCCAAACTTTCCTTTTCTCACAACCTAACCCTAACGCTCCCCTAACCCTAACCCTAACCCTCCACTCTCTGCAGCCTAAGCCTCCCTTAACCCTAATCATTGTCATCCTGCAGCCTAACCCTAACCCTCCCCTAACCCTATCCCTCCACTCTCTGCAGCCTAAGCCTCCCCTAACCCTAATCATTGTCAACCCGCCCTTAACCCTAACCCCCCCCTCTCCAAGCCTAACCCTAACTGTCCTGCGGCCTAACCTTATCCAAAATGACCTTGTCAAAAATGGGTCATTCGACATGGTACCCACTCGAATCTAGTTTTTCATTTTTAAAATGCATTAGGGAATGGTTAAGCTTTCAGCTGTATCATGCTCGAAAGCCCTTTGTATCAGCAGCTGCATCCCAAAATATTTACAATATAGGTGTTCCCTCTGTGTTATTATGTTAAATTAATGAATTTTAACAATTTTCCTTACGTTTCAGTCAGAAACCTTAATGTAGGCCCTGACTTTTGAAAAATCTGTCATTTGGCATTAAAAATTTCTATTGTGTCTTATTGTATGGAAATAAGAGTACTGAATCCAGTCTATAGTTGGTATATATCATTTAAATTTAAAATGGAAAATTTTATTTTGAACAAACCCACTTACAGTTGTCCAATGTTTATTCATGAGCAGTTTCATTTGTGTTTGATTTATTTTAATTTAATGTTCTGCAAACACAAATGCTATGTTATACACAGTTTGTAGATAATCATTTAATAGATATGTAATGAAAATTTTAATTGATACTTGTAATTTATACATGAGGCCACAGTCGAATCTACCACAATCTCCATTTGCAGCACCCTTAGTCTCAAAATTTTTTTTTTTTAATTACCCTTAAGCTAAAATAAATACTGCCCACTATTTTTTAAGTAGTTAGGTACAAACAACTTAATTATATGGCTTATTAATTACAAAGATTTGGGTAGGCTGTTTTTGGTCTCTCCCTGTTGCTGTAACGTGTGTTAAACTCTGAAAAGGATAGTCCACAGATTTTGGCAAAAAACATTATGTACAAAATGATACTCTTATCTTCCAAACAAGCAATGAAGGTCGCTTGCTCTTATGAGACTGACACACCGAGGCATGAAGTCTAACTACCGGGTGGTGTTCGCCAGAGCCCCTGATGGTGGGCATGGACTTGGCTGCGCCACAGTAGCAGGTCGTTACCCTCAGTAGACAATCTCAAGCTAGGTTGAGAGAAAAGGAGGCCAGAGGATGATGACAGATGCCATTAGCAACAGACTAGGATTCAGGCCAGAAGCACAAAAGGAGTATAACTGTATTACAAATAATACAAATAGTACAGAAATACCCAGATGGGCTAAGATGCAGGCAAGTGTAGACAAGGTAAGCACAGATACTGCACTGTATTGACCAGGCAAGCTGGCGTGCAGGTGAGTGAGCAAGGTGAGTGCAGAGACTGCACTGTGTTGACCAGACTAGCTGGCATGCAGGTGAGTGAGCAAGGTAAATACAGACTGGTATGAGTACAGGCAGGCTGTCATAAACAAAATCGTGCAGGAGGAATGTACTAAAAGCAAAGTACACAGAGGAACAGAAGTATTAACAGACAGACTGGATAAACTGATAGTCCCCCTCGGGGATAGTACGGCTCGGACTGTAATCTCCCTCAGGGATGGACCTTAGGTTGGCGGCTGGACAGGTAGCACTCAGGTTGGCGGCCTCAGGCTGGGCAGCTCTGTGAGGCAACTCGGGCTGGGCAGCTCTGTGAGGCACCTTGGGCTGGGCAGCTCTGTGAGGCATCTCAGGCTGAGAAGCTCTGTAAGAAGAGTCTGCAGACTGGGTGGTCTGGCTCATCAACTCACGAAGTTCCGCTACAAGTGAGGTCCCAGATGCACTGGACACCCTGCCTGGGATTTCTGGACTTGACAACTCGTCTGTGGTTTCCAAACTGGACACCCTATTTGGGGTTGCCAAATTGGACACCTGATTCCCAAGTTGTAAGTGCCTGGGCTTACGTACTGGACATGAAAGTAAGAAGGGCTTTGTACTTGCACAGTAAAGGCAAAGTCTGTGATGTATCCTAAATTGGCGCTCCTCCAATGAGAGTGCTGGATAGTGACCACCCCTGGTCCTGGAAATGGTGGTAACTTGCTGAAGAACCCTTGAGTTGAAAGGCTCGTGGGGGCTACCCAAACAGAGACTGGAGAATTTGTTGGAGACAGGATAGGGATCCTCCATTGAGGAGAGGAGATTCTCCTTAGGCCAGACTGGAGCTGGAGGCACACAGTAATTAGCCTGAATAGTGGACTCAGAAGATGGTCCTCCAGGTCTGGAGGAGAATGGGTTTTGAACCCTGGTGGTCATTAGGAGTGAGCACAAGATCTTCAAGACTTGCCAACTTTTGCAGTAAACCAGGCAACAAAAAAGGACTTAGGATAACTGGAATCGGAGCAGCAAGACTTTGCTGTGGAGTGACTGAAGGAGCTGGACTTCCAAGCCAGGTGGAAACACTGCTAACAGATCCATACTTGTCCCAAGCAGAAATAAACTGATAGCGGACCAGTTCGTTGAAGTCCACTGCCTTGTCTTTTGTAAGGCTAGCCTCTCAGTATACTGGCCGGTCATAATGTTATGAGATTGACACACAGAGGGGTGGAGTCTAACTTCCAGGTGGTGTTCGCCAGAGCCCCTGATGGTGGGGATGGACTTGGCTGCACCCCAGTAGCAGGTCACAGTCCTCAGTGGACAACCCCAAGCTAGGTAGAGAGACAAGGAGGCCAGAGGATGTTGACAGATGCCCTTACCAACAGACTAGGATTCAGGCCATAAGCACAACTGTAAGTAGAACTGTAGTACAAATTATACAAGTAGTACAGAAATACCCAGGTGAACTAGGATGCAGGCAAGTGTAGACAAGGTAAGCCCAATTACTGCACTGTATTGACCAGGCAAGCTGGCATGTAGGTGAGTAAGCAAGGTAAGTACAGAGACTGCACTGTATTGACCAAGCAAGCTGGCATGCAGGTGAGTGAGATTTACCCACAAAGAGTTAACACACAGGGGCTTACACACAACACTCATCAGAAACTCACACAAAGCAACAGACAAGGAACTGGACAGGAGAGATCAAACAGACAAGGAGGTTAACACAGGAGAATGATGTCAGAAACAGGGCACTCAGGAATCAGATTGTATCAGAAATCAGCAGGCAAGATACACGTGCTGGATGCTAGAAGCTGTGACTGGCAAGAAGGCTATCAGCTGAAAGCTATTTAAGGGGAAAGCCACATCTCCATTGGCTACTAAATGCAGACAGCCAAAAACTCAGCTAGGGCATCCCAGCTGTGAGGTAATCAGCATCCCTAGCAAGAAGGAATGCTGCAGAGAAAACATGGACCGGAGTACCCTGCAACAGTAGAATGACAACAATACACGCTTCTGCCATACTGCAGCGTGTAACACTTGTGTCTCTATTAGAAGTACCAAGTGGCACAAAGCCTAGAAGTTGTGTTAACCATCCTGACTCTTTTTTTAAAGCTTTTTAAGATTTTGTTGAGAGCTATTAAATAAATGTCAGAAATATTGTATTACTCTACTCATGAAGAAGTGTTATTAACTTAACTTTGGAAGAAAAGTTGGACAACAAGGTAAAAAAAAAAGATTGGGCTCCTCACTTTTGTCAGACTCCTCATTAATTGCACTGTTCCAGTGATTTGGGAAGGGAACAGAAAGATAACTGCAAAGATTGTTACAAAACAGACATCAGTTTTAAGTTAAAGCACACACTGTAACTATCACAAGCCGCGGCAGACGCCGCACTTACCTGCTACCTGGTTCTCTGACGGCGTCCCTCTCCCGGTGCGCGGCTGCTGCAGCTCGTCGGAGTCTGTCACTGAAACAGTGACAGCCTCTGCTCATACTCACCAGTCTTGCTGCGGCGTCCTCCACGTGGGTTTCTGGCGGCAAGCACGGTGATGTTCTGATCCATGGGCGCCGCCATCTTGGATGAATCATGTGACAACGCTTCTCCAATGAACTTCGTGGTCTCCGGTCCTCCAGCCAATCAGTGCACAGGGCGCACTATTTAAACCCTGTGCACTGTTCCATCGTTGCCAGAACAATCAGGTCTCCCATGTGCCTGGTACTCCTTGGTCTATCCTGTCGTCTTGATCCAGTCCTGCCTGTTTGGTCCAGTCCTGTCATCTTGGCCCAGTCCTGCCTGCTTGGTCCAGTCCTGCCTGCTTGGCCCAGTCCTGCCTGCTTGGTCCAGTCCTGCCTGCTTGGCCCAGTCCTGCCTGCTTGGTCCAGTCCTGCCTGCTTGGCCCAGTCCTGCCTGCTTGGTCCAGTCCTGCCTGCTTGGCCCAGTCCTGCCTGCTTGGTCCAGTCCTGCCTTCTTGGTCCAGTCCTGCCTGCTTGGTCCAG
>WWET01003770.1:117377-128628 GCA_011038615.1 Limnodynastes dumerilii | reverse complement strand
ATATATATATATATATATATATATATATATATATATATATATATTATGCAGGGACTCACTTTGTGAGTGAAACAGCAGAGACTGGGGAATTCACTACGTTTAGATGCAGTGGCTAAAGCAAACATCACTAAAGTAAAGGAAAGTAGATTTTTGTCAATCTTCCACTTCCTATAAAGCTTGGTCTTATTAAGATCTTATTATTATTATTATTATAGTTTATTTATAAGGTGCAACAATGTGTCCACAGCGCCGTACAAAATGCAACAACAAAATACAGTACAGACATACAGGGCAGGTAAACATAATACATAATAAAATACAATATAAATATTAAAATATCATAAAAATACAACAAGGCAAAATGCGAGGTGTCAAGCTTGGCAAATAAAGGAGGAGGGGATAGAGCGCAGGGAAAAAGGGTAGCAGATTTGGACAAGAGGGTACAACGTGAGGGGAGAGTGGTAGAGGAGGAATCACTACAATGGAAGGTCTTGCTCACATGAGCTAACACAGTAAGTAGGAGGGATGAACATAAGGAGGGTGAAGGAAGTGGAATTTTGGTATGAGCAGAGGAAAGGGGTAAGGAAGGAGAAGAAGGGATAGATGTAGGATGTAGTGAGGATGTTAAGTAGAGGAGGGGTAGGCTAGTCTGAACTGGGGTGTTTTGAGTGAGAGCTTGAAGACCTGCAATGCGGGGCAGAGTCTGACTGAAGAAGGGAGGTCGTTCCAGTGCAGAGGTGCAGCACGGAAGAAATCTTGGACATAGGTGGGAAATGTGGTGATCAGTAGGCAGGTCAAACAGGGGTGGTTAGCAGAAGGGAGATTATGGGAAGGACTGTGCATGGAGATAAGGGAAGAGAGATAGGAAGCAGTGGATGAGGAGAGGGCCTTAAAGGTAAGGATGGTAAGAAGTTTAAAGAGAGGTCTTATTTTGAACAGTAAGCCAGTGGAGGGATTGACATAAAGGAGAGGCGAAGGTAGAGTGGTGTGAGAGGAAGTTTATTAAAGCAATGGATCAACAAGGTTTTGGATTGCATATTTTAGATAAATTCCAGAGGATCAGTGTTGCAAAGAACAAAGAGGGTAAGGCCATGGGATATAAAATGTCTTTGAAAGTCCATTTCTTATACTCTTACCTAAATTTCTTCCCAGCCTACCATGGGGCAGTAAGTAATGAACATGGCGAACACCAGGATATTGATATTCTTGCAGAGCAATTGGAGTTAAAATATAGTTGCTGACTGCTGTTGGACCCTTAAATGGAATGCTTCTGAGGAAAAACAGACTAGGTAAATTATTTATAATGTCTATATTTTTAATAAGCATAATAATGTAAAATTTAATTCTGCCTCTCTCAAAATAATTAGGAGATAGAGACATTCTAAAACAAATGCCTTGATGGTGGCTGGTGGCTTATCATATATTTGTGCAAATATGTGTAACGGACATTTCTGCATTTTATTTTATAGATAGAATGGTATAGTCTGTTACTGGTTAATAGCAGTGTTGCTGGGGCATTTCCTTTCCTTTGTTTCTGTTATTAACAGATTACCCCGGCCTTTCTTGCAACTGTTTACATTTATCTATAAATTAATTGAGCAACTTCCATTTTGTGTGTATACTGTTTGTGAGCTTGTCTGTGAGCAGCAGCAGCTGAGAGGGGGTGTTGTTCCACAGCAGCTATTTTGGAGGCTTTAAGGGGTGCCTCCTAGGTAAGTTTGGCTCTCAATTTAAAAACATATTTGTATGACCCAACATTGGGACTCTCATTCTTAGTTAGGAAAACCATGTGCAGAAAGTCCTTGACGGTGGCTGGTGGCTTATCATATATTTGTGCAAATATGTGTAACAGACATTTCTGAGTTTTATTTTACAGATAGAATGGTATAGTCTGTTACTGGTTTATGGCAGTGTTGCTGTGGCATCTTTTCCTTCTTCTGTTGCTAGCAGATTACCCGGCCTTTCATGCACCTGTTAGCATTTACCTATAAATTGATTGAGCTACTTCCATTTTGTTTGTATACATTCTAAAACAATGTTTAATTATCAAGTATGTTAATTGAGTAGAGGCTTAGTTAAACCCTTACATGCAATCCAGATTTCCACAGGGAACATGTGTAAATTTTAAGGTAGACTCCTGGGGCCAGATTTACTAAGCTACAGGAAAGTAAAAGTGGGGATGTTGCCCATAGCAACCAATCAGATTCTAGTGTTCACTTATTACATGCTAGTAAATATCAGCTAGAATCTGATTTTTTTCTATGGGCAACATCTCCACTTTTACTTTCCTGCAGCTTAGTAAATCTAGTTCCTGGTGTTAAAATGCCTCGTATGCAAGGGGAGTGGCCTCCTGTTGCATGCACAAGAGTTAAGATCCTGCTGCAATTTTGGCATCGGTACTCCACTGCCACTGTTGTGGAAGCTTTTAAATAAGATCCAAATGGAACATCTAGGGCCTAATACAATGCAGAATAGCTGTTGATTTTATGTATCAGTTTGCATTGTGTGTGACCAGAAAATAAGTGTGTGAAATTGCAGCTACTCAAACTAGAAAGCAAACAATGGTGCCTGCCAGCAATAACAGGAGCATTATGGTGGAAGAAAGGGGTGACCCAACACAGGGCTTGACAATCCCAGTTGCCAGGTCACTATGGCAACCAGAAATTTGGATCTGGCACCCAGATTATCACATTATCTGTTAGAGGATTGACCTAGCAAGGCACGGAGTCTAACTATCAGGTGGTGTTCTCCAGAGACCCTGATGTTGGGGATGGACTAAGCTTCGCCCCAGTAGCGGGTTGCGCCTCTTAGTGGACAGTCTCGCAGTTTAGAGAGTGTAAAGACCAGAAGACCACCAGTAGAGACCAAAAATACTGAACAGGAAGGTTAGTGAAGGAAGCAGGGTAGGTACAGGTGTAAGAGATTGAACTAACATGCAGAACAACAAATATACAGAAGAGACAATGCAAAACAGAGAAGGTCAGGCTAGTCACCGAGCAGGCTAGCTGGCAAGCTGAAGAGTCAGTTTAGGTAGGGTAATTACAGGAGTAGCACAATATTGGCCAGACAAGCTGGCTTGTAGGATAGTCAGATAAGGGAAGTACAAGTGTTAGCACAATATTGGCCAGGTAAGCTGGTGTGCTGGAGAGAGTGATAAGGTAAGTGCAGATGTTGCATAATATTGGGCCAGGCCAGCTGGCATGCAGGAAAGCCAAATAAGGTAAGTACTGGAGTTAGCACAATATTCGCCAGGCAAACTGGCATGCAGGAGAGTGAGATAAGGTAAGTACAAGAGTTGCACAATATTGAACCAGACAAGCTGGTGTGCAGGAGGGCTATGACAGGTGAGTGCAGGGAACTCAGAGAGGCAGAAAAGCACAAATAAAGAAAGTTAACAATACAACTTAAAGGAAAGGAGAGCACACATACTTACTTCACGGAAGTAGCAACAGAGATACCAGCATGAGAAAGAACACAAGGTAAGCTATAGAGCACAGACTAGAGAGAGGAGTCCACGAGACAGGGACCAGACAGCAGGCACACAATACTCAGGGTAAACGCTATTACTGGCATGAATGTGCAGGGACGCTGGGGATTTAATGAAGCTGCGGCCAATCAGCAGGCAGGATGCATTAAAGGGCTGGAGTGCAGATCAGCTGGATGCCCAGCCTGTAACAGAGGGAGGGGAGGTGAGCTGCAGCACTGGGAAATGATTGGCCGGTGTCCGGATCACCTAGCAATGATCTGGACGCACAGCCCTGAGACGGGGAGAGATAGGAGGCAGTAATTCATTACATGCCATCATCATAAGAATGACGGCATATAACACTATCCAACAGTCAAAGTAACGTAACATCATATAAGATCATGAGACCGTATTCATACTTAGTGTAGAATCTACCTGCGTATTTTTACGATCAGATAAATTGTACGTGCCCAGAACTCAAATATACGCGCGAAAACCATTGCCGACTGATTCACATACAGACGTCAGACTTAGGACTGATGCACGCATCGTCACGGAATGAGTCCCACATGTGTGGCTAAAGGTATTTTTAATGGTTACTTTTGTTTACATACGTTAACGAGAGTACGTGCTGTTTTTATTTTAAAAAAATTACTTTTGCAAAGCCTAATAAGTGCGTTTAGTTACATATCTTTGAATCATAAGCAATATTAAGCACCTAAACGCACGACCAAATCACAGCTAATAAAGTCCGTGCGTACCTAATTATACACATCAAAGACTTACGTCCTTACATAGCACTCCCGACACAGGGGGAGTGGTTAATCAATTTCTTTCTTTTCTCTAAATCGGTATTGCAGAATTTTTAACATGCATATATTTAGGCAAGTTCACAATTTTACTCTTAAGTGTGAATATGGTCCATCATGTTAAACCTGTCCCACAACAGGACAGTTATCGATTTTATAAACCTATAACACCACCATCTTATCAAGCGCCACTGAGAAAATCTAGGCATACTCACACAGGTTGAGCTGTGCCCATAGCTGTGATTCCATTTAATGCAGATATTTTTCACTAAATAAAATATTTTATGTACAACTTAAATAGCGCAACATAAATAGCATTAGGCGATATGCTATGCTAGAGGAACTAAGTTTTTAATTAACTGTGCTGCTAAATAATAAAATATAACCATGTAAATGTCAAAGTTGAAAATATTGGGCATTATCAAGAGGCATTTATTTATACTTTGACAAAACCCTGCTCTAGTGAATGTACAATATCTCTGGGGACTCTGTATATAATATTGAAGCATTACAGAGTACAGCTGCAGACATTACAAGCATGTAAAAGAAACGAAGGTCACAAGAACATATCTAATTTGCCAGCTGTTTCTGCCAATAAGTACATGACAGAAAGTGTTTCTAAGATAAATTTATCATTTTAAATGTTCTGTTACAGGCAGGTTAATCATGAACAACACTGTGCGCCTTGATTATGCTTAATATGGGTTTAAAAATATTTTACTTTTGTGAACATTTCAACAAGATATTAACACATATGCAGACGTATATTGATTTCTTAATTCTGAATTCTTAATTCTTTCTTTGCCAATTAATACACTTTGTTGCATTATTTGGACTTGTCATGTTACATTATCCCAACCATAACTGTTTTTTTCTGAAAATGTTTAAATTTTCAGAAAATACCAATAGTTTATATATACCTCACGAACTGGCAAAGAAAATCTTACCAATGGGCAAAAACGCAAGTGTCATTGCCGTTCTGCACTTTCCTAATGTTATGGCCGCTCACCCGGGTGCAGATTCTAACTGGGAGTCTGGTGTTCACTGGAGCCCCTGATGTTGGGGACAGACTTGGCTTTAGACTCCTGGCAGGTTGCAGTCCCATGTAGCAGCATCCGAGAGAGAAGATATACACAGGGACTTGGAATAAGGAATCCAGTCAGTAGGTGACCAGATGATAGGTCAGAACACAAGGTATGTGCTGCTAGTACAGCCTGGGATTATATATACAAAGTAAAGGATGGAGCAAAATAGCAGAAACCAAGACATAACATCAGGCACACTAAGAATAAGATAATAGTGCCAGGAAGAAAAGACACAGACCACTATAATGATACAGTAATGTCTATGTGCCAGATGGTAATAGACACAGCAATATATGTAGTGCCAGGTGGTAAAAGACACAGAAAATATGTATAAGTGCCAGATGGTATATACACAGTAATATATATGTGTGCCATGTGGTAATAGACAGTGGAGAAACTAACCAAAGCTAAATAAACAACAAGGAGGCAGGGAGCGGAAGGTACAAACAGATATACACACATACACCCAGGGAGGCAGGGACAAGTCAAGAGGAGCTTTCAGGGACAAGATCATGAATCGCAGTGGCATGAGCCATTATCACAGTGTTACCTGAAAGCTATAACTGGCAACGAGGACAGCGGGCCGTATTCACAGCACCGACCACAATGCAATTGAGGCTGAAGTTTTGAGAAATGTGCTACTGCGCATGCGCAGTAATTTTGTAAAACGGCAGCCGGTGTAGCTCTGGATCAGGCCCCTAGTGTCCAGGTGAAGGGTGAGTCAAGAATGGAGTCTGTGAAACAGCAGAGAATGAGCATTCCAATTCTGTGCTCTTCCTACATGGGATCTTGTTGGTGGAGCGTGCTGAGGGGAGACTTTGTCTTAAAATGGTATGGCATTTCTCCTGGTTGACTGTTGTTTGCTGGACAATTCTTAGGACTAAGCCCTGCCTTGTGTTGATCCCATCAGTCCCCTTGCCAGTTTCTATACCCCACTTCACACAGTAGCAGGGACTTTTCCCTGCTACTGCGACTATGTAAATGAGAAAAACTTCCCTTTTCTCATTTAAATATAGTGGAACGTTAAGTTTCACTGTCGCAGAGTGCACTTAGTCGCACACAGACATATGGGCAGTCTGAGCGGTTCTGAGCATGCGCAATGCTCATTTTCGCTGTGATCAGCCCTCCACGGTGCTCTGGCATAAATACTTTACCCGTTAATTTTCTCCTTTTTTAAGTGGAAGGAGCGTTGCTAAAATTACTGGAAAAATCATTTGAAAAAAAAATTAGTACTGAAGGTAGTACCGAGATGACCAGTTCCAGTCATTACGGCAACAATGATACAATGATACAGCTGACACTATAAAATCAGTCGTATTATTCCTAAATTGGTTTAAAAAAATTATTCATTACCTTTTCCTCACTACTGCTCCTGTCCATTGTCTCCTCCGCTCTGTCCACACTTTCTCCTTCACTCTCCCTGCTGTATAAAAATGCTGACCAGTTATCCCTGTCAGCAATTTAGTGGTAACAGGTTAACCGTTTTTGTTCTCTGGATATCGGGCTAACATCATAATACTACTTGCTGTGTAGGATTGTACTTTCTGATCATCTGATCTACATCCTGATCATCTGGGTGCTCCTACTTGACAACCTCATCATTCAGTAGTCAACGCAACTCTCTGCTCTACATCCAGAAGATCTTTATACATCTGCTGACACTTCGTTAGGTAAGATCTTTAAAAATTGTATTACACATATTTTATTTTTTTCACACCAATGTGAACTGGTGCTTCACAGCATAGGGGTGATTAGGGATGATTATCAGGCTGAGTCTTATCTGAGTGGTGTTTGTATGCTCTATCTGTGTTTTTGTGAGTTTCATCCTCAGATCTCAAAGTGAGGGGGTATATGGGGGTTTGCCATACTTCTATTATTTCTATGTTTCCATACCGCCACTTCTAAATGTCCATACCGCCACTTCTAAATTTCCACATCGACCATTGATTCAGGTTATAAATTTTTTCATACACTCAAAATACTGATGGCTTCATTGGCTTCTAACAAAATAAAGTCTAATGTGTTTGATAGGGTACATTCATTGTAAGCTCCACTTGGGCAGAGACAGATTTTTTATTTTATTTTATATTGATAATTTTTATTGCAGTCAAACACACAGTACAAAATATAACAATGTACGCAGATTACAGAAACACAAGATCAAGGACACACAAGTGAAGACATGTAACGTTGCTTACAAAATTGGTATAAGTAGCAAAAGTATATAATTCCATTAACACGATCAGCCAGGCGCGTTACAGAATTTATTATACTAGTAGTAATTACTGAACGTTATACCACAGACCATGCCACAGAGTATATAACAATGTTAATGATCATTCCCAATTCTGTGTTTTCCATCAAATATCATATACACATATATCCGCTTCAAATGTGTTTTTATCCGTTTGACTATGCTGACCTCTCCCTTTTTTCCGTTTACCATTTACTCCTACCTATCAATTGACCAACTACTAACTACTACTCCCCCCCACCCACCAAAACCCAACACTCCCCTTGTCAAGTCAACTTGCCTACACCTCCCTGAATCCCACCCGGTCCATCCTCAGGTGTCCACATCCTCTGTCATACAATATTAAGTCTACTGTCTCAACACCAGGGCTGCATTACTGTCCACTGTCCTCCGCCTGCAAATCCAGTACACACTCAGCATCCTCCCATCGGCCCCAAATTCTACCAAACTTCTCTTTAACATTACGTTTCTCCATTACAAACCTCTCACACTCGGAGCATTACTGCCCATCCATGTCCTAGCAATACACACTTTTGCCAGTAAACACAGACCATTCAGATATCGCCCTTCATCTGCACTCACCACCTCCTGAAATTTCAGCTCGAATAAGCAGTCCTTCAGTGAATCCAACACGTATTGTATTCCTGTCCCCGCTATACACTCACACACCTCCTTCCAGAATTTTTGAATCTCTACACACTCCCACAACAAGTGCCAGAATGTACAGCCCTCCACCCCACACTTCGGACAACGGGCAGAGACAGATTTTAACGATTAAATCCAAAAAGATGTGTACATTATAAGCGCACATAAATTCTGATGTAATTGTATTGATAGAGATATGTGCCCTTGCATTGCACCTATATTTCTATTATAACCATGTAACAGAAATCTGAGCTGTGCTGGTCAAAGGATCAACCCTATCCTCACTGCTAAGATGGATAAGTGGCTTCAACAAAAGGTGAATCAACCTACTACTTCACAGGATGCAGCAAAAAGCCAAACAGAGTCAGAAGAAGAGTTATTAGAAAATATGATGAGGAATATATCAGGTATGGATTTACAATGATTGAAGAAGGGGGTGAGCCACGACCTCAGTGTGTTATTTGCTTTGAGGTTCTGGCTAATCAAACCATGAAACCTGCATTTTTAAAACGCCATCTTACTACGAAGCATGCAGGTTGTGTGAATAAACCACGTGAATTCTTTGTCAGAAAAATGTCAGAGATGAAATCAAGTAAAAAAATGATTTCATTTTTTACTGGGAGTTCCAAAAAAGCTGTTGAAGCATCTTTTTTGGTTAGCCTAAAAATTGCAAAATGTGGGAAACCTCATACAATTGGCGAAGAGTTAGTGTTACCAGCTGCAAAGGATATTGTAAAATGTATGTTAGGTGAACAAGCTGCCCAAAAATTGGACATAATATCACTGTCAAATGACACAGTTAGTCGCAGAATTAATACTATGGCTTTGCATGTGAAGGAACTGTTACTGAACCAAGTAAAAAAAGCCAATTTTATGCCATACAATTGGATGAAAGTACTGATCTTACAAACCATGCTCAATTAATGGTTTATGTTCGATTTGCAGTGGGGATAGAAATAAAAGAAGATCTATTATTTTGTGAGGCACTTTTGTCACGCACAACAGCAGATGAAATTTTCAAAAAAGTTAATAATTTCTTCCAAGAAAATGGATTGGACTGGCATCAATGTGTGGGCTTTTGCTCTGATGGCGCACGAGCAATGATAGGAAAATTTGGCGGTGTCACAGCTAAAATTAAGTCTGTTGCACCAA
Source organism: Limnodynastes dumerilii (assembly GCA_011038615.1). Classification (NCBI taxonomy): domain Eukaryota; kingdom Metazoa; phylum Chordata; class Amphibia; order Anura; family Limnodynastidae; genus Limnodynastes; species Limnodynastes dumerilii. The sequence continues at coordinate 119,217 of WWET01003770.1, read as the reverse complement.
ACTGCAAATTTACTCATTGCAGTATCCACCGAGAAGCATTAGCTGCAAAACGGATGCCAGAGGATTTTAAAATAGTGCTCAATGAGGCCATCAAGGTGGTCAATTTTATAAAGTCAAGAGCACTAAATTCTCGTCTCTTTTCCCTTTTGTGCTTCGAAATGGGCAGTGACCACATCCAACTACTTTTAAACACAGAGGTAAGATGGTTATCCCGTGGAAAAGTGTTGAATCGGCTGGTTGAACTTCGGTCAGAAGTTCAAATATTTCTTGTAGAAATGGATTTTGAACTTCAGGATCGATTTTGTAGTGAGGTTTGGTTGGCCAAATTATGTTATTTAGCCGATATCTTTAATCGTTTGAATGACTTAAATTTGAGTCTGCAAGGACCAACACAGACACCATTTGTGGTAAATGACAAAATTAAGGCATTCATTAAGAAATGCCTTATGATGAAAAACAAAGTTTCTGCAACAAATTTACAGTCTTTTCCCCATTTGGTTTTTGTGTAAAGTGTTCTAATAATATTTCAAGGAGGATTATTCAGAAAAGTTATGGATACGAAACCCTTTCTTAGAAATGCTTCCTGAAAGTCTATCGCTTGAAGACAAAGAAGCACTGATTGAACTTTCTTGCGATGGAAGTCTCCAAACTGAGTTCAAACATGTTGCATTGTGTGAATTTTGGCTGAGGAGACAGACTGAGTACCCCTCTCTATTTACAAAGGCATTAAAGTTTTTGCTCCCATTTATCACCGCATACTTCTGTGAAACTGGCTTTTCGGCTATGTTAGCAATTAAAAATAAATACAGGACAAAATTAAATCTTGAGCCTGATCTTTGCTTAAAATTATCTTCACTTGACCCTGACATACAAGTGTTGGTTTCCAGTGTCCAGGCCCAAACTTCAAATTAAAGTTGTAATTATTCACTTGATTAATTTTGTTAAATGTTATATTTTTGTTAAAGTTACTTGTTTGATGCCTCACACTGCACTGATACTAACCAGGGCACACGGTAGAGCTGGTTCTGGTCAATTTTTGTATTTCCTTCTACTCCTGTGTCCCTATTTCATATATGCTGTGTACTTTGTTGTTTGTTTTTGCATATATATGCACCTCTATTATATTGTTACTTCATAACGTCCTAGTCCTGTGTTAGGATTGTCTTTGTAATCGTTGCCATGTTTAAAACATGTACAACTGCTTCAATAAATTGAATATTTTTGAAGGTGGTACTCGACTTCATTCCTTAACAGGTAACTGGTACTCACCAAAAAAAGGTTGAGAACCCCTGCTATAGAGAAAGCCATGTAATATGGGGGGGAGGGAGAGACCAGTTCCATTAGTGAATGGCAAAGTATTATTTGTGTGGAAAATGAAATATATATAATAATGAATTATATATATCTTCTTCAGATGCGTTCTAATAGCTGGGTGAGTTGTGGTCACGAGTGGGGGGAAGTTAGTTTGGATTTACAGTAAGGTTTTCTGATTCATCACCATTTTAAGCAGGAACGGTTCAGAAGTTTTAAGATAGGGTCTTATGGATCCATGGAGTACATGGATACAGTAGGACTTGCTAATGGAGCTTCATACACAGCATGATTGGTGGTCTGGATTCACTACATCAATTTAAATGTCTATGTGTTACAGTACTGTAGAATGGATTCAAATGCTAATTGCCAGCTGATTGAAATGCCCATAAATTGCGAGAAAACTGGAATTCAGGATTTGGCCCATACATTCACACACTTTCATACATCCATACACATGGGGAGACATAAAGGATCTTGTGATGTGGGGTAGACGGTCTTTACTTTTTAATGTGCACATTGCTTCCCT
>WWET01003770.1:96342-111913 GCA_011038615.1 Limnodynastes dumerilii | reverse complement strand
CGGGTAACTGGGGACTAACGAAAATGAGAGGACTAACCCTCTAATTGATACACTCTAAAAGGTCATATAAATACAATGATTAAAATTATTAAATGTACAAAAGTGTGAAAAACAACATAGATCCTATGATGGGGGTAATGGTGAGAAGAAAAAGTGAAAAGGTCAATATAAAAAGCGCAAAACTAGATATGTGAGATGAACATCTAACTGACATTCAAATACAATGTAAAGGCACAGTGTAACAATAAACAAAATCGTGAAATGCAAATAAATTTCTAAATGAGGCAATGGAACCTACAAACAAATGGAGGAGCTATACCTCTAATTGATCTGTATACTGGTCCTACTGGGCAAGAACTGAGAAAATAGATGATAAATAAAGTCTTATAATAAGTTCCTTAAAAGTCTCTTCACATGCAGCCAATAAGTCCCAGGTATAGATAACAAATCACTCACAGTAGTAGTCCAAACTTGAATATACTGGTGCTTGCAGTCCTAAGCACTGAAGAGACGCTGTGTTGAAAGAAAACTCCGCTGCGTGTTGGCAATGAGCGCTGCTGGTTGTCACGACAACGTGTACACAAAGTCTCTCACAGCGTCGGAAGGGGAATCCCCGCTTCCCGCTGAGCTCCGGCTCTCTCTTATGAAGGAAGGACAGGCTGACGCTCAGGATCCAAATAAAAACACAAGATTTATTAAGCAAATGAATATACAATAAAGCAATAAAGAATAAAAACTGTACTAAGCACCCACCGATTGTAGCACCGTTTTCTCTGGATGTAAAGAACCCGGGTAAAAATCAGAGGAACGGTGCTGGAGAAGTCAATTCGGTGGATCACCCAGACACAGTCAGGAACAATAGACACCCCGCCGACGCGTTTCAAACCAAATGAGCTCATTTGCCTTGAAAAAGAACCACAATTGGTTTGAAACGCGTCGGCGGGGTGTCTATTGTTCCTGACTGTGTCTGGGTGATCCACCGAATTGACTTCTCCAGCACCGTTTCTCTGATTTTTAGTTCCTTACCTTACATCCAGAGAAAACGGTGCTACAATCGGTGGGTGCTTAGTACAGTTTTTATTCTTTACTGCTTTATTGTGTATTCATTTGCTTAATAAATCTTGTGTTTTTATTTGGATCCTGAGCGTCAGCCTGTCTTCATACGATAAGAGAGAGCCGGAGCTCAGCGGGAAGCGGGGATTCCCCTTCCGACGCTGTGAGAGACTTTGTGTACACGTTGTCGTGACAACCAGCAGCGCTCATTGCCAACACGCAGCGGAGTTTTCTTTCAACACAGCGTCTCTTCAGTGCTTAGGACTGCAAGCACCAGTATATTCAAGTTTGGACTACTACTGTGAGTGATTTGTTATCTATACCTGGGACTTATTGGCTGCATGTGAAGAGACTTTTAAGGAATTTATTTTCAGACTTTATTTATTATCCAATTTCTCAGTTCTTGCCCTGTAGGACTTATATACTGATTAATTAGAGGTATAGCTCCTCCATTTGTTTGTAGGTTCCATTGCCTCATTTAGAAATTTATTTGCATTTCACGATTTTGTTTATTGTTACACTGTGCCTTTACATTGTATTTGAATGTCAGTTAGATGTTCATCTCACATATCTAGTTTTGCGCTTTTTATATTGACCTTTTCACTTTTTCTTCTCACCATTACCCCCATCATAGGATCTATGTTGTTTTTCACACTTTTGTACATTTAATAATTTTAATCATTGTATTTATATGACCTTTTAGAGTGTATCAATTAGAGGGTTAGTCCTCTCATTTTCGTTAGTCCCCAGTTACCCGTAGGAGCACTCTGATCATTTAACATTATCTTATTTTATTTCACCTTTGCTATCAATTGTTTTAGTACATTTATCATCACCCATTTATTTACATGTTCTTTTAGTGTGCATCGATTAGATTGTTAGTCCCCCTTTTTAGTTAGTCCCTAGCCATCTCTAGGTGCACTCCGATAATAATTTTTTACCATACATTTTACTTCTGTTCTAATAGGTTTATTGTCACCTTTGATTGTCTTTAGCGCTCACGCACCATATATATAATTTTTGCCATCTGGAGGGCACATGCCTCTCCTTATTAAATCTGAATCCAGTCCGTAGTCTTGTCCCTTGGATCACTTCTGCTGAGTGGAAGTCTAAAATGTCCATACTATTAAATGGTTTCTCCTGATTAGCAAACAATTCCATCACAAATAGCCCAGCTGCACTTAAGTATATACTGGAGGATTATCTGACCATTATCGTTCCAGTTACACAATAATCATCAGATAGCTCCAAAAATCGGCAGATATTGCTTTGCATCGTCTGGTTTGATTTTTAAGAAGTCCTTATTTTAAAAAATCAATGTCCCAACTGAAAAGATTCCCATTCATATATCTGCACAGCATCACCTTTTGGGTGAGCATATCATAGCAGCAAAGGTTAATTTAAACAGTTCTTGAAATGATCCATAGGAAACTAGAAAGCAGTATGCATAGAGGACATCATTAAGCAGGTTGAGGCTGGAATAGTTACTATAGATTTGAAAAGAGGTCAGCTTTTCTCTGATAACCTCAGTGTGTACCCTGACATAGAAATCACCATATTAAAATGACCAGGCAACAAGATCTTTTCCACTCTTTCAAGAGGAAATTATTTCAGTTGTTATTCATTGTTTTTGGAGCAATACAAAATACAATTATGTTGTTGGCTTATGAGGTTTTAAGTGTGAAACTCATTTATTAATCTTTACAAGTATATACTTGAAAGTTTTACAATAAAAAGTTCTAAACAGATTGAATAATGTGAGACAATAAAAGTACAGATTGATGGCTAAAAGTATTGTATACATTCTTAGCATATTTCAAGTTATATCAATATATTTATGCAAAAGTCCTGCTATATGCACCATTAACCATGGATTGTGTATTCACTGACATTTTTATATGTATTATTTAGTAACCCATTGCACTGCATTCAAAATATTACACCTACACATAATATTATAATGTGTGTTTATACTACAAAAACTGCTTATTTTTCAAGTCAAGACATTTAACTCTGTCAGGACAATTTTTAGGAGATACATTGCATTTTTATGCTGTTTTTAGTGATCCTAGAGAAAATCTGCTCACACTGAAGCTGGCCATAAAATAGAGCGATTAGCGGCGTGATACTCCAATTATCGTATGATCATCACAATTATCGCTCAAGTGTATGGTAACGATTTTTTCACAGATTATCCAACAATTGTCTAAAAACACATTTGTATGATTATTTAATCTTTTGACATGTTTGATTTAAATCGTGCCAAAGTAGGCAATAAAATGTAAAATCGCACAATGTATGGCATTCCCCGATAATGGTGAAATCTTTGCAGATAAATTTTTGGTGAAAATTACTTTTCCTATTACTTTCCTAGGCGTAATAATGCAAATTCCACATGAAATCTTGCCATTTCCTTCTCTTCCTGCTTCCTTTTGTAATAAAAATAACGCGACAAATACAAAATATCAGATGGTGTATGGGCAAATGTGATTTTTTTTTGGGGCCGATAAAAGTAGATGAAAAATCTGATGGGGTTTTTTTTTTTACATTTTCTGATGATTATCAGCTGAAAATAATGAAGTTTATGACTCTAAAATTATTAAGTGGATTCCTGCGATTTTCAATAATCGCTCTAGTATATGGTTAGCGTTACACAGGCCCATTAGGGTGAGTCATCTCATAATTTTGGTACTCAGTCTGGAGTCAGGGACAGTCAGTTATGGTTACTTAATTATGTAAACCACTATGTGGATGAGTGCTAATCAGTCAAAAAAGTAACTAGTGAAGATATTGATCAAAAAGATAGCCACTTATGTGTAGAGAGTATATACCAATTGACAACATTTATGAATATAATAGCAGCATGCTGGAGGGAATGTGCATAAATCACTCTAAAAAGAGAACATCAAAAAAACAATAAATGTCAGCAGCGCTTGTTGTATGGATAAAGAAAACACGATAAAGTTGCAAACTCTAAATAGAAACTGTAAACATTTAATAAGATATAAAAAATTGACATACGTCAACATGTTTAACGTTATTAGTAATTCTTCTTTTTAGATATTTTTAGCGTTGTATTTCTCTATATGGGCCGGATACACACTAAGAGACGTATTGCATATACGTCCGGTGTTTACCGATATTTGAAACCCTGCATGCGTGGTATCTTTTTTACGTAATCTACGTATCTTTTTGTTACTTAGATTGCATATATGCGGACTTAAATTCCGCATATACGCAATCTATGTAACGAAAGATACGTAGATTACGTAAAAAGATACTATGCATGCGCATTATCAAATATCGGTAAACACCGGACGTATATGCAATATGTCCGGTGGTGTGAATCCGGTCCTATATATTTATTTTTGTGGGAAGAATTTATTTTTCTCATATGTAGGGAATAGCACAGATCCTGTTATACGGCAGCTAGATATAATCAGATTTGTTTGTGCCCATAAATTATAATTATAAAAAATTAACACATTTGATACATCTAATAAAAATCTAAATTTTAGGTACTTTCCAAAACACTATTAATACATTCCAGCTGGTAGATAAATCCTCAAGTAGTGATTAAAGTGAATATGAATGAACTGTTGTATAGCAATGTGTGATTATGCCACAACATTAGATACTACTGATATCTAATATTTTCTGGACACATACAGGAAGGGACAATTAGGCGTACTGAACACAAAAACAAGGGGCAGAAAGGCTGGCTGATCTGACACATAAAGGGGCAGAAAAGCTGACTGTGGAGGCACACACACAAGGAAAGGAGAGATTGGATGGCTTTAGAAACACACATGGAGGGGAGATTGGATGGCTTTAGAGACACACGAGGGCAAGAAAGGCTGGATGGAGGTATATTTAATATGTGTAAATTTCTATACTTTATTAGTTAATTCCTCATATAGTTTTACTTTCAGAAATTTGCTTTAATTGATTGTAACCCAGTAAAATGTTTTGTGTATTTGTATGTGTATTGTATAGCAAAAACTAGGTTGAAATGTGCATTATATGGTGATAGCTAGGATGCCATGTGTATTGTTAAAACAGTCTGTGGGTGTAACAGATTATACACAGTTTATTTTATTTGTTTCATTGATACAGCCATCCTCCAGCCATGACTTTTTGACGACACCCATTGACTTAGAGGTGGGCCCCCGTAAAAATGAGTAGATTTCCCGTTTTGAGGAAAAAAATAAATGGTCACATTATATATGACCCAAAGTTGGGACTCTGACAGTTTTAGAGTTAGGATCTCCAAAACAGAGAAGCCTTGTAAGTGACTGATGGCTTATCATATTTCGGCAGGTGTATATAACAAATTCTCTGACTTTTATTTTAAAGATAGAAAGTTATAATTAGTTGCTGGGTAGTTGCAAGAGTGCTGGGACTTCCTATCTTTTTCACTATTTCAAACTATTAAATATTTTGCTTCAAATAGTGAATATGTTATTTGTGTCGAGTAGAGCTGTACATTACAGCTCTACTGTTCCTGACGTCACCTTCTGAAGTTAATCAGCGCCCTCTACTGCCGGGAAGCTATATTGAAGACGCCGGGATCAAGAAAAGGTTTCTTCGGCATCTCCAGCCAAGAAGATTTTTGAAGCGTGAATAAAAGAACAGAATTCTGCATTTAAAGAAAATTAGAAGGCTGCTAAGATGCGGACATCTAATGGTGAGTTTAAAAATATTTTTATTCATTTTATACACATGTAACACTTTATGTATACCACTTAGTTTAGGAGAGATGACCACCTAAGGTAAGTGCATACACGTAGGGGGTAATGTTAGTTAGGTTTACATATTTTTAAACAAGTAACACTTTATTAAAGAATTGTAGGGGTTAATGTCTGTGTAGACTGTAAACGGAGCGCTGCATGGCTACAAGTGTAGCCATGCTGTATACACAGGATTACAAGGATCACCTTTGCTGATCCTTGTAATTCAATGAGTACAGCATGGCTACACATTGCAGCCATGCAGCACTTTGGATTTTTTTCACGCATGTGATTTGCTGCGATTATTTAAAGGGCTAATCGCGGTAATTTTTTAATGAAAATCACCGCGATTAAGCCCTAAAAGCATCGAGGCACATCGCCTGTGTTTGAAAAAAATTGCATTTTAGTGAATTTGGATAAAAAAAAAAAAAACGCAGATAAATTGCGGCGATGGGCCGCGATGCCCCACGATTCAAAATCGTAGAAATAAATCACGTTTAGTGAATCTTGCCCTCAGTGTTGTAATAGAATCCTGCATAGGCTGAATAAGTAAACTTAGAAAACTAGGGAATGAATATATATGTATGTATGTATTGATAGTTGGGGAAATAGCCAAGACAAAAAGCTGTTAAAGAAGTGAATTTAATATGCAAATGAGGGATAGATGTTATAAGCACTAAAACAAGATGAATATGGAGATCATATGTCTGACTTGTAATTATACTGTGTTCTAAATGAATTATATTTATTGGAGAACCAGTACAACAGCACATATTGAGTGACCCGCCAGTCCCAGACTAGCTTGAAGGAAAGATGGATGATGTAGGAACTTGATCAGTGGTAATCCCTGATAAACGTTTCACCACCCGATGAATAGAGAGTATGGTCAGTTATCAATTACAAATACATCACTGCTTGCACTCTGACAGAGAGTGAATGGCAACACTATTGAAGGCTAACGCGTTTTGTCCACTCCTGGACTTTCTCAACGTGAAGATGAGTAAAACCTTTTTTTACTGTAATACTCTGCAAGTCTGTATGTCTGAAATTGCAATATTTTTATATTAATAAACACGAATGTATGTTATGTATAAATATAACAAAATATTATATACACCTTTCAAAAGACCTGAAAAATTATACAACCATTTTCTAAAGATTGTTGTGTAATTTGCACCTTTTTATCTTGTTAACAACATTACTATTACTACTATGCTACATATTGGTGCAAAAAAACATAAAAACAACAACAAAAAACCCTATATTAATTTATAAAGACATAAATTAATTGTTTAAACTTTCATGTGCTAAACAATGTTGGGCTTTCAAATATATTTTACAGTTTGTAGCAATATCCAGCAAGCAACACAGTTCTAGCAAGATATAGAAATGGGAGCTTTTCTACTGATTTTAATGGCATATTCATGTTAGTTGTGTGTTGAACATGATTGCTGCTTATGGTTCTGGTTGCTACAGAGACAATGGGCCAGATCCAGAGCTACATCCGCTAGCATATTTATGCTAGCTGTAGTCGTAAAAAATGCAGTTTTGCATGTTCTGCGCAAGCACGTGGCATATGTTATGACCAGAAACTCTGAACGTACTTACGAGCCTGCCATCATCAGCATAACCAGGGACAAAGGGGCGTGCCAGCCATATGACACCCGTAATTACGCTTCGGAGGCGGGTGAGGCATTTAAATTGTACAGGCGTGTTTAGACGCGTAAGCACGTGCAGTTATTATGGCAGACAGTAGTTACGCTTGGAAAAGTTAAGGTAGGTTTGGTAAGCTTAAAACAGGAAAAATATGTTTGACCGAGGGGAGTGCCAAGGGGAGTGCATAGTATTTACGGTCGCGTAAACACGCTACGTGTTGAAACATAAAGTGAACGTCTGGCGATCTGGCCCAATGATACAGTCAACACCACAATTTGTCTTTATATTTGCCAAACTTTTTAAAAACAATATAATAAAAATAAATGAATTCCTTAATTTGTCCCTGCACCTGTTTCTGCCTGCTCTCTCCTCTACTCTGTCCCCACACTCTCCTTTGAAAGCATACCAATCAGTTGGCATTCTAGAAATCACGCTAACACACTACACAACTACATGTAGACCACATTAACATTGTCACTCAATTCCTGAATTAGTCACAAAACAACAGTGCTCCTGTCTGCATTAAATCAGCTTATCTATATTCTATAGGAAGGGTTGATACTGCAAAAAAAACCCATTATAAGCTTGTACTGTAAAGCGCTGGTACTCTTCCTGATCCCCAGAAATAGCTGTTAGACACAGTGCTGCCAAACTCAATGCAGTTACATTAACATATACTGTATATTTATAGAAAAAGGTTGTTTTTTTTGTGTGTATAGAGGCGCTGAGTTATTTATATTTTTGGCTGTTTTTTAGGGGCTGCCTGGACTTAATGGTCAATCCACTAACCATATATATAAGATATAGGAAGAAAGGGTTCCACCCCTTCTGGGGTTATTTTGTCCTGGCGCTCTCCTATGTAGAATCTTATTTATAAAAAGATTAAATATACAGTGGTCTATAAATTGAAGTTGTGGAATATTAATCCCTGTCTGTATAGGTGGATAGTCTCTAGATTCTTGATAAGTCTATATGACAATTATCATTTGATGTTCCTTCTACTCAAAGTTCTGTTTCTGAGTTGAATAGTTCTTATGTGATAATGGGAACAAACAGCAACGGCAGTGTACAAGATAGAAAAAGTTTTAGTTTCTCACTGTACCATTGTCTGGTGTTCGAGTGTCCTTCACGCTCTCCCGATTCCTCGTGTTGCTGGCTCATGTAATACACAGTTTCACTCGGTGTAGTATTTCTTTCGCTGTCGGACTCCCGCTGTGCTGGCGGGTCTGCCCCCATGGTTGTCGTGTATTGATGCTCCTGTTCTGAGTCGGTTCTTGCGTCTGGTTGGCAGATGTGTTGCTTCCCGCTGTCTCCTGTATTTTTCTCCTAGATTCCGTCTCTCCAAGCCTCAGCCCGCAGTCGGCGTTACCTGCAGAGATATTGAAATCAGGAATGCAAGAAGCAAATCATTGTGCAGTATATTTATTCAATAGGTTATATAAAAAGTGGAAAAAGGGGAACTTACAAAAATAGTGGACATTACAAACATAATGTCAATTGCGCATATTAAGTTTTTCCACGTTACTCTGTCTCTGTGTTTATGTTTCTAACGCGTTTCGTCGGACTTGGTCCAACTTCCTCAGGGGAAGGGGTTAATCCCATTAACCAATAGGAATAAACCCAAACACCTGCATATCATTACTTATAAACCCCCCTCCAAACACTTACCTGTAAACCCTGGGAAGTTGGACCAAGTCCGACGAAACGCATTTTTACAAAATGTACTTTGTTTTAATAATTATTATAATCATTATTTTAGACTTACACAATGCATAAGCAGAACTTCCCAATCCTTTCTTTTGTATTCAGAGCATTGTTCAACTGTTTTGCCGTATATTTTGCATGTTTGTGTCTGTAGTGGGGTATGGATTAGGTTTTAATTGCTTAATCACATGCTTACTATACATTCACTGCATGCCTCAACCTTTATCCTTCCCACAAAATAACCCTCTGAATGCAAGAGACTGTACAGTTCTTGGTAGCCCACAATTGTACTGTATGCGCATCATTTTTATGCTTAGGCAGTGCAAAATCACTGCTATGTGACCAGATGTATGCCACATCTGGATTGGGTCCTGGAAGAGTTACATGTCATACACATACATGTCATAAAAGTCATTATGCCAAAAGAGTAACAATACAGTACAGGCCTGCTCAGTAAATGTAGAATGTAAATTTATACTTTACTAGTTAAAAGCTCACTAAAATGCCGGTCACTCCCTTCCCCCCACTCCATTGTTGTCCATTCTGCCCCCCTTCCCTGTGTTCTTGTGTTCTCTATCTTTCTCTCTCTCACTCTCTGTCCTCAGTTCTACCCTTCCTCAGTCTCTGTGTTGTATACAGTCTCTGTGTTGTATATCCCCATCTCTGTGTTTTCTCTTACCCTCTACTCGCTGTATCTGGGATTTACCTCAGGGTCCGCTCACCTCCTGGCACACTGCCAGGACAACCGGGGCACTACTACAGCCAGACATCCCTGTCATTGGGTCCACTGCATCGCGAACTGAGGGATCCACTCGTGTCTACCGTACCTGCCACAGGGTTGTGTTCCCATCTCCTGTCTGCAGGAATCAGAGCTGGCAACCCATGCATATTTGCAGTAAAGGTGAGAAGCAGCATTAGCCTTTTATACAGTAGATCTCATTTCAATATACTTACCTGCCTTGTAGCTCTAGGTAAATACATACCTATGCTTTCTATTTTTTCCAATGGGATTGCTATAAAAAAAAGTCTATGATAAAAACACCTCTGAAATTATTGGGATATTTAAATTTTGTTCTTGCAAAATAACTTAACACTTTTGAATGGTTTCTTGGTCAATCCGTCATACTTTCTTTTTAAGCCTGTAAATCTAGTGTATTCATAAATTGATGTTTGGAATCAAATTATTTTTGAACTGTAGATGTGGTGTAATTCAGAAAAAGCAGCCCTCTGTCTCAGCCCTCTCTCTCACCCAATCAAGCCCTATTATAATCCTCTTACTGTCAATTGTTTTGAAATATAAGGTGTTTTTGGATTCTGAAAAGTTCAAGACAATTTGGTGAACTTGGCTGACTTAAAGGTATGGAAACTCTTTGCTCTTTTTAAATGAGCAAATATTATTTAGTGAGGCATCTTTTATGTGCTGAAAATTTAGGTGTGGGTCAGTGGCGAAAACGGCCCTTTTCCAAAAGGGAAGTTTTATACTAGCCAATTTCAAATTCCCTTTCCATTGCCCTAACCCTAACCCTCTCCTACCATTACCCTAACCCTCACTTCCCTGCAGCCTGACCCCAACACTCCTTTCTCCACAGAGACTCCTCTATAATACTCATCTGTCGGTCCAGAGCGGTGGGACTGCGGCTGTGCGACCAGTCTTTGGTGGTGGTTTCCGAATTAATGAATGAGTAAGTATGCTGAAATTTTCCATACTTATACATTAATTAATAAAATCTTCTAATTAGCGCTATTTTCAAAATAGTGACAGAGGAAAATTAGCTTTCAGCTGTCTCTGTTTTATTAATATATAATTACTGTTACTGTGCCATATATCAAAAACATTCTTTTAAAACCCTATGGAAAAAGCATTACATACTTTAAAAAACACTCAGATATTTTGTCCTATTCCTATATTTTTTACATGCATTTTATAACCTAGCATGACCCATTAACCATATCTTTCCATCAGTAAAGTGCTGAGTAGAGAATCATTAATTGTGGTTAGGAATTGTAGTGATGACCCCAATTGCTGAGAGACACAGGTAATGTGCTATAAAACAGTATTTTCCTTTTGTATATTGACAGAGAGTGATGAGTGTTGGAAAAGGGGCTGCTTGGAGCCTCACCACACCTCCTCCTTTCTCTCTTTTATTCCCTACGATCTGGGTGTTCAGTCTCTGGCAGCTCACACAGGAATACAAGGATGCTTTTACTGCTGCATCTTGCTTCTTTGCTCTTTGCAGCTACAGGTAAGTTCCATTTTTTTTGTAATTTACCCTGACAAATGAGAAGCTTTTTGAGCCATCTTTTCAAATAAGTCACATGTGGTTGAGTGATCTAGTCAATATTAGATAAACTTCAAATATTTCACAAAATAACTTGACAGATTATGCTAATGATATTTCACTTGTTTGATATGTTACTCATTAATAAGGATTTATGAGTTTTCTGTCTTCATTTTAACACACTATCTGTTCAATGTTTTTTTTTTTTATAAAACAATTACTTAAGTCCATGTAACATAATATTTACTATGTATTTCCTTGTAATGCAACTTGTGTGCTGTATTATTAACTTAATTTATCTAAATTCAAACATAAAAATCAATGAATGTGTTTAAAGAAATGTATATACTAACATGAATAAAGTGTTATCTAATGGACAGCGTTACAGAAATATAATTTGTTCTAGCAATTAAAGGTAATTACTATATAGAAATAAAAAATGATTAATAGCTGTATGACTTCACTATGGCAACATGATAATTGTGTATATCAGTTAGTTGTTAGAAAAGAAGATAATTTGCCAGAAATACACAGTACTATACTATATATAGTTGTTTCCATTTGCAGTATCTTTCTTCTGTAAGTGGAAAGTGCAACATTGTATTAGCCTGCTGCATAGAAGCAGAGAAGTAATGGGCACAGTTGGGGTTAGTGAAACTTTCATATACCGTTGCATTATGGATTATCAAAATAACACCTACCTCTCTTTTTCCATTTTGCCCTGATTATCTGGATAATACTGTTTGCACAGTTCATCCAGGCGCACTTTGCATATAATAGAAAGCGCAGCCAGATAAAACAGACGCTTTGAAGCCCTGTGGAAAGTGTGTTATCATCAAGGTCACGCATCTGTGCTTTCTACTTCAATGTTTCACTCAATTGCCAATTGCAAAACATTGGGGCACACATAAAGCAAATGTGCACATATGAGGTCATAAATAAACAATGAATACAGTATATGGAATCTATGTGGTGCAGATTATTATATGGATGAATATTTAGTTTTACTTCAGTAGGACACTATACATTTAATTATTACCTAATCATAGGGATAATGCTTAATTATGCTTACATATTTAAGTCACATTATCAGATGTCCTCATTGCTCTTAATCCAACATATCTCAGTGTATAAAGAGCTCCTCTATGATCTACCACATGTTGACTCTCATCAGCAAGTTAACACAGCAGGGTGGCGACATTCCTGACACATGTATACATTGGGTGCCTAACACATTGTGTGTATTAATTCCATATATACATACAGCAGACATGATAAATAAATATATACATATATATATCTGTGGCTTTGCTTCTTGCAAGTAAACATTAATGTCAATTTGCAGAGTTTTGTGAAATTATTTTTAATGAAGTGATCTATGTAAGTTTGTTTACATGAAATGAAAAAAAAAATGAACTCTAAGTTTGAAATAAAGTGCTTTAAACAGTGTTTTTCACCATTAAAAATGTGATTGATAATATTAGTATTACAACAAAATAATAACACTGCATTATGGTGTTAAAGATTAATGGCAAGATTTGGCAATAATTTTGGTCTTCTGTTGTACTGATGATGTTTACAATATAACTGTACAAGTCTTTTTATTTATTTATTATTTATTATTATTACAAAATGTTGTTATTTAGGGCTCACATATACTGCTCAGTATTTTCAGAAATGCTAATGATGGCTGTAATAGCTCTCACTTTGATGCATAGTTTTGTATGGTTGGTTTGCACAGATTCATGTTAATCGCATTTTCAGAGTATCTCTCCTCTTAAGTTAAACTTCTGTCTTATGGAAAATAATAGGCAGAAAATAGAAAATTGATGTAAGATAAAAACCTACTTTTATGAAGAATTACTGTCCACTGTAGATTCATGTTTTTAGATGTAATATATTTCTCCTGTAATAGACACAGGCTTTCATATTTTATAATGACCCATTTTAATGTCTCAAAAAAATAATAATGATAAAAAACATGATTTTGTATTGCTGATATAACATTCTTTTCCAATTCCAATGCTTATACAACAGTAGCATTTCATTTAATAGTTTTCTGTAACAAACTGGAATACAGACCCTATACAGAAATGTATCTTAAAGCAAGATACAGTACTAAAATAAAACCATATTTATGATGCAAGACAGAATACATTTCCTGTTATTTTAACTAGTGAGAACCAAAATGAACCCATTATCAGATTAGTCTTTATTTGGCAATATAAATATTTCATCCTCTGTTTTTATCTTATTTTGTGTGACATAGATTTGGGGGTTGATAAAGGGGAAATTAAAGCTGTAAAATACAAAGAGGCCAGTGTTAGGAGTAGGACCCAACAAGAAAGTATTACTTCTGTTTGTCTTTAATAATGTCATATTGTAATCTCAGATCTGATTAGAATTACAAAAGTCTTGCAGCAATGCAAATACTAAATTCAAAGTAGTATATTCAGTGCTACAGTATACAAAAGTATTTGATGGTATTGGTTAATATTGTATTTCAGTTTTCCATAACAATTAGCAAAACCTTTAATTTTCCAAATATTGATCGGATCCTTAATTCAGAACAAGTCTAACCAAAAGCCTGGTGTACAGGTGTACCCCTTATGGTGGGGACAGACTTGGCTGTAGGCTTCCAGCAAGTCATTAGCCCTTAGAGCATACAGGACAGCCTGTAGACCTATGCTGTAAAGCTGAGGACAGAGGACCTTCACCAGAGTAGATACCAGAGGTCAGCAGATTGGTGTACACAGTGGACAGGGATTGGCAGAGGCCAGGTGAAGAATACACAAATGTATGCCTGTTATGTATTGTTTTAGCACTTCTGTAGCATTATAAAGACGAAGGGGGTCGGAGGAGAGTAAGCACATAAAAGCATTCTGGCATGTAGTTGAGTTTGGGGAACTTGACTGTATTATGGTAAAAATATGGGGTATTAGGGAGGGGCTAATGATTGCTTGACTGGCACATGCAAAAACAATATGTGAGATGATATGTTAAATAATGAATGTAAAAAAAAAATATAGAATTAATAGTATGTGAAAAATAGGTTGTACTTTAATAACATTAAAGAGAGAAGTGTAACATGACAGCTAAAAATAAAAATAAATAAATAAAAATGGAGGTCTTTGGTGATGGTGCATTGTGTTTGGGGGTGGACAATCTGAATGGCTCATGTAAAATAATATGGGGGAAACCTGAATGACAGGATAGGTCTTGCTTGCATCTACAGCTTATGTTCTTTCCTTCTTATTTATTTTATATAGGGAAATAAGTAGTGAAAACACACCAGAGGAAATATTCTGGCTAATTAACATCAAGTTAGATTTTTAGGTCCATGCCACATATTTACACCTCCTGCCTTTTTGGTATAGAGGAAAGGGGGTGGGGGGATCAAGAAGAGACAAGAGAGGGATACACAAATTTTATTACAACAACAACAACATATTAAAACACTTTATACCTTTAATAAGGGCTATCAACACTGGAGAATAAAATCATACTTCTAGTGATGATTGTATATTGAAAATATTGATTGAATTTTTTTTTCTTTATTATTATGTTTAAGAATAACTACAACATTGCTTCACTAATATACATACTTTTTAATAGTTATAATTTACTATTATTTGGAGTGTTAGGCGGTCCTCCAAAAACATTTAAGAGTTGCCAAATTGTTGTTTATGTTGGCCTGTATTCAGAGTACTGGACGTATAACATATACGTCCGGTGTTTAGCGATTTTTGCTACTGCGCATGCGTAGTAATTTTTTAACATAATCTATGTATCTTTTATTACGGTAAAAAATTACTACACATGCGCAGTAGTAAAAATCGCTAAACACCAGACGTATATGTTATACGTCCAGTACTCTGAATACGGGCTGTAGTTCTTACACTGATTTTGCAGTGATATTACATGTGTTTGTTTCATATGTATCTTTCTTAGATTAAACCTGTCTTAACTCCAAGATTGAACCTAATGTGAGTCCCTTTGGATGATTAGAGTGCTGCATAATGTGCTCACTGAAGTTTATCAAACTGTCCATCATTTTAATATTTAGCAATAAAATGTAACATTTTACGCAGTTGTGCATTATGTGACATTTATGTCTGACTTCATTTCACAAAAATATTGGAAAATATC
>WWET01003770.1:60884-85625 GCA_011038615.1 Limnodynastes dumerilii | reverse complement strand
GATGATGTGACTGCTAACAAAAGCAGCAGGATGAATTCTGAAGTGTTTCGGGCAATATTATCTGCTCATATTCAGTCAAATGCTTCAGAACTCATTGGACGGCGCTTCACAGTGCAGATGAACAATGACCCAAAGCATACTACAAAAGCAACCAAAGAGTTTTTTAAGGCTAAAAAGTGGAATGTTATGCAATAATCACCTGACCTGAATCCAATGGAGAATTCATTTCACATGCTGAAGACAAAACTGAAGGGAAAATGCCCTAAGAACAAGCAGGAACTGAAGACATTTGCAGTAGAGGCCTGGCAGAGCATCACCAGGGATGAAACCCAGCGTCTGGTGATGTCTATGTGTTCCAGACTTCAGGCTGTAATTGACTGCAAAGGATTTGCAACAAAGTATTAAAAAGTGAAAGTTTGATTTAGGATTGTTTGTCGCATTGCTTTTGGTCCCTTAAAAAGTGGGAGGCACATATAGAAACCATTGTAATTCCTACACCTGATTTGGATGTAAATACCCTTAAATTAAAGCTAAAAGTCTGCAGTTAAAGCACATCTTGTTTGTTTTATTTCAAATCCATTGTGGTGGTGTATAGAACCCAAAATATGAGAATTGTGTTGATGTCCCAATATTTATGCACCTGACTGTATGTATTCTCATGGAGAGCAGCTCCAGCCAACCCCCGCCGCTCTTACTCCTGGCAGCATTGGCTTTATAAATATGCTCCAGATTGAGGAAGGAGGAGGGGTGGTTCAGGACGACTTTGCCCTGGGCTTCTGCAAGGCTAAGAGTGTCCCTGCTCTCATGTCTGAATAGATCAATATGCATTCCAGACAGGTAGAAGGCATGTGTGGCAATGCACAGGACAAACATTGACACAATCCAATCCACAAGTTTACATTTAGTGTTTAATTAGTCTGTGCTACTCCTTGATTGTTCTCATATCACCATTAACTTGTTGGATATGCCAATGTACGCATCGAACTATATCTTTTTCAAAAGAACCATTGAAATCAGTTGTTTATTGAATCTGCTTTTCAAAAATGTAATTATTTGTATTTTTACGTATACATTTATAGGTATATACATACATCTTCTCCTTTTAAATTTTGCCATCACAGCTGCATTTGATTCCCACCTCACATGTTCACTATCTCTGCAAACAGATGTCCAAATGAGCATCTTATCCTGAGCTTCTGAGACCCAGTTGCCACATCAAATCTTAGCACAGTGGCCGACACATGACCTGAAGCTCATTTCCCTACTATACAACACGTTTTACTAAATCTGTCTGAATTACTTATTCTGTCATAGACTCATAGTAAGACACATGACAGCAACAGACGCACAAATGACTTAAAAGAAATGGAGAGGGAGGAGAAAGGAATTAAGCTGAATTTGATGCCTCCCAGAAGAAAGCTCCAGTATGTGCAAAACTGCAGGTTCTTCAGCTTATATATCCTGCATGTAACT
The DNA here is from genome assembly GCA_011038615.1 of Limnodynastes dumerilii. NCBI lineage: Eukaryota > Metazoa > Chordata > Amphibia > Anura > Limnodynastidae > Limnodynastes > Limnodynastes dumerilii. The sequence goes on along the minus strand of WWET01003770.1, from coordinate 84,152 downwards.
GCTGTTTATCTTTAGGGCATTTGATTTTATTGCTAATACACAAACTGAGTTATCTGTGTAAAGTTGCGTCTACAGGCTCCATTTACAAAAATCGTTTTCATATGATAAAGCCTGTTTTCATGTGAAAACGGCAGTTTGAGAATCCGATTAATAGTGCAGGACCACCAAGTTAGCTTAGTCATCAACACTGTCTCATAAGCATCTAAGACAATGTTGCTTCATGATGCTAGTCCTAAATATTTAGCAGACAGCACATGTTATACATATAATAATAAAGTAGGAAATAAATCTCTGTCGTAGAATATTCAAATACACAGGCAGCTGAGTAAATGGGTCTAAAAACCAGAGAAAAGACTAAGCTATAAAGCCTAATAGAACTCAGTACCACTATTTAGAAAAAAAACAAAAAAAAATGTGTTCTGTTATAGTGTAAATCTGTAATAAATGTAATAAACAAGAAGATCTCAATATAAGAACAATAATAAAATAAAAAACATAAAAGCCTGTTTTTAAAGATAAATATAAGTGAATGATGCTGTATCTGTGAACCAAGATGTGTTAAACTAAGATGTAATGAGTGAAATTAAAGTATTTTCAATGATAGCACAATGTATACCTGCTGTGTTATAATCCACTATCAGCAATAATAGGGGCTTGATCCAGACTAAATAAAAACAGCTAACTTACACACGCAGCATGCATCATTCTGGCTGTTGGAATGCACTGTGCATGTGTGCAGCAGATTTTTACTCATCTTAACTCTGTACGTCAGGCCATGCCATTCATACGCAAGCCAATTACATGCATTGTGGGTGGGGGGAGTCATTGAAATTGTACAGTATGGGATGGGTTATGCACTTACGAACGACATAGCATTACGTACACTCAGAGATACAGAAAGTTAATTAGGGTAGGGTCCTGACGTAAGTCAGCTAAGTTAAGGACGTGAGAGAGGGGTGCCAGGGAGAATATATTATCCTTAGTAGTGCGTAACCTTATCCCGCGAGGACAATATACACTTTTAAGATTCCAGTATATCAGGCTGATTGGCTGTTTCCAAAATTCTTTGTAGCAATCTGGCTGATGAAATTTCACCCACCATTATGTACCCACATCACTAGAGATAAACCTATTGTTTGTAATGTACTAAGGGGGGGTTTCCGATAGTCCTGAAGCCCCACCCACCCCAAAAAGGACATTAAAAAATATACACTGGCCGCAGCATAGAGACCATGGCTTTGTATTTCCAAAATTAGCAACTTCTTCATCAAAGTGTAATGGAATGTGCCTCATGCTGCCACTAAGCTGGATCATGAAGATATGCCAAGTTTGCATTGTGCAGAGGGTAAGCTGGAGCTAATATACAATTCATGTAATACATGTGGGGTATATTATTGGCCTGGAGATGGCACATTATGTAAAGCTCATGTGAAGTATATGAGGGGTCTGGTGTTTCCAGATCTCTAATATTAACCACATGTACTTCATATAGTTTGGCATGTCCTGACCCCTAATATACCCCACATGTAGTCAAAGAATTTAAAATCCTGCGTCTGCCACTGGATTTTGTCAATCACAGTCAACAGACAGTTATATACAAATATACTGTGAACAGCAGTTATTACATACTAAGGCCAGAAGAGAGTTTGCTTTTCTAAGCAGAGTCTCCCTGGCAGCCCACCAGGATTCTGCAGGTGTAATAACAACAGAAGCCAAGTGGACAATTGGAAGGTGGAGCGGTATATTGGTATTTTATCGGCAATGTTATAGCGGTATGCATTCCATCTCCTTGTGGAGATATCATCAGTGGGAGTGTATTTAAATGAAAGGATCTCCTTTTATGTAACCAAGCAAGTTACTTAATTAGTTAGTTAACAGTTGCTAATATGCGTTACAAAGCTTTGTAATGGAACAGCATATAATAAAAATTGCCCAACATATTTTCACACCATATATTCTGTTTTTAAGGAACTAATTATTAGTTTACGTTTAGTAACAGTTAATTCTAAGCGCTCTGATATCCAGACTTCTGTGCTGTCTGCTTTTTAAGAGAAGATGACGCAGAAGTTTTAATATAGGAGTTAGATAGCTTATGCGAGTGACAGAAGGCTGGATCCAGTGTGGTTATAGCTCTGAATCTTCGCTCTGCTCTCAGCTCCAAGTGCAGCAGATGTCTGGTTCTAATCCAATGAGAATAATTTGCAAATAATGTCAAATGCATAATAACAATGGACCTGAATCACACTTAAAATAAGAACTTAAAGTCACTCCTGGGCTAAACCATGTTGATTGCAGGGGAGTTATATTTCATCTTTTGCAAACAGTACTAGTGTTGAGAGGTGATATTTCCCAGCCCAAGTCTAAATAACAGTGTGATAGTAAAGCTGGTCAGTATCTGTTTTCAGTAAGCAATTCAAAGATGTATTCCTGCATGCAAAGAATACAATTAGCTTGACTCCCCCTGCAATCAACATGGTTTAGCCCAGAAGTGACTTTAAGTTCTTATTTTAAGAAGCTTCTTAAGTGTGAATCGGGTCCCATAACACTCTAAATAGTTATATACATTAATTATACAAATTTGCATAGCTTGTGTACAGTTATGCCCAATTAAACCTTTCCCAAAATAGGAAAAAGTCTGCCACACATAGTGGAAAATTGCATGCATGGCGGGCCCACCTGCTGGGCAAATTTGAAAAGAGCATCACAAATCATTCCATTTTTGTTTAGTTACCATTTAGCAACTACCAGTTTCTTGCAGAGATCAGACAATAGAGCTGATGTCACCCATACAATGTCCTACAGAAAAAGTGTGAACTGAATGGGTGATGTCAGCTCTCTGCAGAAAGTCTGCAGCTACTAACTGGTAAATAAGCAAAGTTTTAATGATTTACTAATGTGCTGTAATCTAGCTTCCCCTCCATGTCATGAAATAAGTATCAAGGCAGAGAAAGTTTTATCTGGTGCAAGCTGTATATAAAAAAATTATAATGATAATTCTATTTTTCAGTTAACTCATCTGGGAATAGCTGGTGGATCCAAATGATCTTCTGTCTATAAATGGATTTATACTGTTCTCCTCTTGTTCTTTTATTTTATTTTATGTTACAGTTTATAAAACTCTTGTTTTAATATTCTTCTTTGGTAGATTTAATACTCTGCTTGGGTAATCTCTTTCTGTAATGCCAAAGAGGTCTACATTTTTATGTGTCTACAGATTAAACAACATATCATGTTTAATTAATAGCACATAATACTTAATCTGAGGTCATAGAAAGAAAATGTTCTTAATTCATGGTGTTGCCCTCACAGGCTTTCTTCATAAGTATATTTATAGGCGGCATTCACAGTCTTCAAATTAGTGTTGAAATTTTATTGCAATCAACTGATGTTTCAGTTATTAAATCACAACTTGTTTCAGGGTCACAAAATAGTGTACATTTAATTGGTATACATAGTCTACAAAACAATATCTTACATGCACCTGAGGGACACTCATCCCATGCTACCACAGTACAGAGGTGAAGCCACTCTGGGCATTCAGCAAGTTTCTGGCTACAATGCTGAATGTCCGACGCAACGGGGCTTCACAACTGTACTGCGATAGTGTGAGATGGGCATCCCTCGCTGCCCAATTATAAGGTAGCATAGCTCTGGGCAAAGCGGATCCCTATGGCTATTCTCATTACCAGCAAATAATGCATTTAATCAAAAGAAAATGGTTATGAGCAATAAATATTTTATGTATTCGATAAAAAAAATTCAGATTTATTGAAATCTTTGTTTCTGTTCTTTAACCTTTTTGCAACCCCAATTTTCTGGGAAAATGGTTATAAGAAATACGCATTGCAAGTCCCTTGATACATTGTCATTTTTGTTGTTCTTAATTGACATAAGAAAGCCAAAGGCAGCCTTCTCTTCCTGTGCATGTGTCTTTTCTTAAGTTGCTAAAGTAAACACGTACTTAGCAAACAGCACCCTGTCTGTGCCATTAAATGCCCCCTCCGCCCACTTTTCTTAACTTAGAAACATAGAAAGTGATGGCAGATTGTTACAGTCTCAAAAGGGGTTCTCACCAGGGTGCAAAGACTAAATCAGGACTAGGTTTTCGCTAGAGCCTCTGATGGTGAGGATAGTCCGGGCTGCTGGCGCCTGATAGGTTGCGGCTCCCAGTATGCCACCAAGGGAATAGCTGCAGCATGGATACAAACCCAGGAACCCAAGCACACCAGGATGCAGACTGGAACCCTTTCACACAAGGTAAGTATACCAGGAATACACTGGAACCCTTGCAATACCATACAGGAGTCCAATATGTAGGCTAAGCTCAATACAGAACGCTGAAGTGTAAGTGTAAGATACACCCAGTAACAGATAGGTAGGGGAAAAGCCTGGACAAGACTGGTGGAACAGAATACCCAGAAGAGGGTAACTAGCAGGCTACCTAGATATAAATGAGGAAAGAGATATAACTGCGCTCCATACAGTATAATAGTACAAATATAAGTGTGTAAGGTATAATGTCCAACCAGTCCTCTTAATTTCCAACAGTCTTATATTTTTTATATTATTATCAGGCTACCTAGATAGCTGCAGTACCTGGAGGAACCACAGGTCCCCGAATAAGACAGCACTAGGTAACCAAACAGATGGGACAGAGAGGAAGGTGAACAGAGTCTGGTGAGCTGACTCTACTCACAATACACACTGAGAGATGGAAATACAGTGGAGAGCAGGTGATCAACAATACACACTATGAGATGGAGTACACAGTGGTAATCGAAACACTCACCAAACACACTGAGAGATGGTACACACAGTGGGGAGGTGCAGAAAGGTGAGAAGCACACATGGGTGAGATGGTAAACCCTGGGTTGCAAACAAGAGCAGAAGGAGTACAACAGGCGAACTCCAGCACGCTGCAAGATGGCAACAGCAGGGTGCACGCACCAGAGAAGAGTAGATGTAAAACACTCACCCGGCAGGAACGGAGAAAGTGTGAGATGACAAACACACACGCACGCCACACAAGGAGGAAGGCTGGTTGGAACATAACAGGGGCTGAAGCCGCCGACGCGATCAGCAAGCCACCCGCGCCGCGCACTTCACACAGGACAGAGGGCAGACAAACAAACAACAGTAAAGGGTCACGGAAGGCAAGGGGTAACACCAGGATAAACACAATGGATCCCATACAATCAGAAACTCAGCAGAGCACGATCAGACGGCAGGCAGAACGTAGGTAAAACAGACGCTATAACCGACAACCAAATCTCCCAGGCAGAAGTTATTTAAGGAACAGCCCACCAATCAGCTGCAAGAATCAGACACACCTCTCTTCTAATACTGCAGCTGGGGAAAAACAGGCACATAAAAACTAGCAGGGAACTTCACACATTACTGGGTCTATTCTCGCAGTGTAACACAGATAAGAGCCACATGGCCCATCCAGTCTGCCTAGTTGTTTATTTAAAACTATACTGACCCTAGACCCTATTTACCCTTAATTTAGTTTGAGATTTAGGATATCCTTATATGTATCCCCAGCATGTTTACACTGTTCTACTGTGTTAGCCTCAACCACCTCAGATGGGAGGCTATTCCACTTATCTATCACCCTTTCAGTGAAGTAATTTTTCTGCACATTTCCTTTGAATCTACCACCCTCCTGTTTATATTCATGCCCTCGTGTTCTATTACACCTTTTCCTTCAAAAAATGCCCCCTCCTCTAGCCGTTCACAATCTTTGATGTATTTGAAAGCTGCTATCATGTCCCCCCTCTCCCTTCTCTGCTCCAAGCTATACATGTTTAGTTCCTCTATGTTTTGTGACACAGGCCTTGAACCATTATAGTTGCTTCCTTCTTAAAGTTTCCTAGCACGCCCCTTCTTACTTATCTCATTATGAAAGGCTTTGTAAATTGCACTTAAGGGATCACTTAAGAACTTAAAGTTACACCTGGGCAAAACCATGTTGATTTCAGGGGGAGTCAAGTTAATTTTATTCTATGCATGCAGGGAGAATGCTTTGCTTTTACTTATTGCACACAGATACCTGATCAGCTTCACTTTAAAACTGCTAATTAGACTTGAGCTGGGAAACATCACCTTTTAACTATAATACTGTTGCAACAAATGAAATTTGACTCCCCTGAAATCAACATGGTTTAGCCCGGGTGTAACTTTAAGTTCTTATTTTCAATCTCTGAATCATGTCCACCATTCTTAAATCCTATGTAGATTGCATAAATAAGGGTACTATGCATGCGCAGTTTATACATTCTTAAAAATATGCACACAAATAGCAGCAGCTTCTTAACTGTGAATCGGGTCCACTATCCCTACAGTTAATAATAATACGCTGTGGACTCTGCCTGCATCTTTGAACTTGATTTGCTCTATTATCAGCGCAGAGAACGGTTATTGTGGTTTATTGGGACCTATTCTCTTATGAACTTGACCTGCTGTTTTTTCAGCGTCATTATGAACTATCAATTGTGAGCTGTAAAGCTGGCCATACACTACAACGATTATCGGTCCCAGCAGGGGGTGGTCCGACAAACGGGACGATTTCCCGCAAGGGAAATGTCCTGTTATCGGCACCATACACCTCCTCTGCTGGGACCGATAATCCTAGCAGAAGAGGGGAGGGGGGAAGCAGCGCTCTCTATGGCGCTGCTGCAGAGCCATGTGCAAAGCTGCTCTGACATGCTTAAAAGTATACCTTCAAAGCTGTCAGAGCAGCATAGTGCATAGATCTGCAGCAGCCTCTATTGCAGGGAGTAGTAGAGATAGGGATCTGCCGATTCCGCGCTTCACACAGCGCGGGTTCGGCTGGTCCCTCTCTGTACTATTCCCTGCAATAGACGCTGCTGCAGATCTATGCACTATGCTGCTCTGACAGCTTTGAAGGTATACTTTTAAGCTGTCAGAGCAGCTGTATACATAGATCAGCAGCAGCGTCTATTAAAAGGATAGGGAGCCATTCAGCTTGCTGATTGGCTCCCTTAAAATATCGTTAAAAAAAAATCGTTTAAAATCAAACATGCTGAACGATCAAATAATCGCACCAGAGCGTTTCTGGTGCGTTTATTTGACGTTTCAAAAATGTATCTGTACCATACACTAGAGCGATTATTTGCCCGATCACCCAATAATTGGGAAATCGGGCCGATAATCGTCTAGTGTATGGCCAGCTTTACTGTAGCTATTGGTTTTTTGAAAGATTGATACATTGTTCTATTGTCTGTTCTATAAGTGCTATTGCACAGATTTGTTTATTTACATTGTTCAATAAGTTAACAAGCGTGTTATGTCTTTGATATGTGACCTGAGGGTTGGGACAACAGGCTTTAAGGCAGAATTATTGTTAAAAGAAACAAACGTAAACCTGAAATTATTGGTCTGCTGGTGGAGAAATTAAACTTTAATGTATATTTGACAAACTATACAAAATTGATGTTAGATGGGAAGCAAACAGAACATTAAACATACTTTCATATTTATGTTATTCATTAGAGCATTGTTCAAAAATGTAGCTAATTCATCTTCAAAAAGCAAAATAGCAAAGATGCAATTTGGAGGTTTACTGCAAAAACAAGTATCAGACAGTTCTTTCAAAGCCTCCTCTCTGTATGTAGTGTAATGGTAAATAACTACATATTGGACCGGATACATACATACTTATGTGCCTAGATATCCGGTTTTAGCTACTACGCATGCATAGTAACTATTTTACACTATATATGTAGAGTTTTGTTACGTAGATTGCATACATGTGGTCTTTAAAGACCGCATGTACACAATCTACATAACTAAACACTACGTAGATAGCGTAAAATGGTTCCATTGTCCCTTATTAGCTGGTATAATGATAATTTTAACTATTTTAATGTTCTCTTTTCTATATTGCTTAAATTAGACTTATATTTGTTAAACGTAATTTTATAAAAGCGATCAATCTGAGGGCCCTTCATAGCATATAAAATATATTCTAATTTTATTTAAAGGACATTTTTATTGTTTGCCGTATTCTGTGTCATGTTATTAGCATTAAAAATGGGAACTGAATGACCTACATTATTACTTTCTTCCCATAAATGTTCAAGGATATTTAGAGAATCATTGTCCTTATTTTGTAGTATAAATTATGTGAAGAATTCTCATGTACTTCTGTTGTACATATGTAAATAATCATATATAAAAAGTGAAAAAACCTACTGGATCTAAACATAAATAAAGAAATGTATAACAATGGTTTGTGAAACACTTTCTACTGCATTATATTATCATAGTGAGCACGCACTGGCTGATAATCAGGGATGCCACCCTACGTTAAGTATAATTGGATTGTCACATGAGTTTTTTTTGGACTGCCAGTTTAAGAATATATGGATGTCTACACAATTATATGTAGTCTATTTAAATGTCTGAAGGAGCTATACTTTTAGTCATGCCTTTCCTGTCCTCATTCATAGAAAGTAAGCAGCGGTTATTTTAGAATGTATATATAAGCATATTTTAAGAAACAGTGCACAATCCCCTAGTAACTGATTTATTTTCTCAGTATCTGCTTTGGTGTGCCTGGTATATGTCTGCACATACACCTCGATGAGGCTGAGAAACAATTATATTATAATGTGGTTAACAGGTTTTTGGGTAACATTTTACCATTTATTTAGCCAGCAAGCCCCTGTAGAGTAAGGATTATTGTCCATGTAGATTGGTACAAACTATGACTAATTTTTCTCAACATTTACTCATATTTCAGAGCCAGCTTAGTTGTTTAGTTTAGATAGTTTACATACAGTATTTATATGGGTTATTTTAATCTTGACAAATTCAGGATCTGTTTAACAAGTCCCATTGTCATATGAGTTTAAAACAATGGAATGGATCAATTTTTTTTTTTATGAAAAAAAAAAACATATATTCAGACATACAAACACAGAATGGAAGTTGCTCAATAAATTTATAGGTAAATGCAAACAGGTGCATGAAAGGCAGGGGTTAATCTGCTAGCCATAGAAACAAAGGGAAAAATAGTCCCAGCAACACTGCCATTAACCAGTAAGAGACTATACTGTTCTATCTGTAAAATAAAACACAGAAATGTCCATTACACATATTTACGCAAATATGCGATAAGCCACCAGCCACCGTCAAGGCCTTTCTGCTCCAAGACATTCCCACAAACAGTAAAAACACAGAATGGAAGTTGCTCAATCAATTTATAGGTAAATGTAAACAGGTGCATGAAAGGCAGGGGTTAATCTGCTAGCCACAGAATATAACATATTCAGACATACCATTATTTTATTTGTTTTAAAATTAGTATTCAAAATAATAGTCATCTCATAGGACTCTGTCTTTTTCTAAGACTTTCACTTGTAAAGCTGCTTCACATTAATAACAGAGGACTGTGTTCATACTTACCCTGCAATTCCGTACCATAGCCTCTGCTGCAGAGGATATCATATGGCATTTGGGATCCACATCCCTGCATGTAGGAGAGCAGGGCGTGCAGATCGTGTATCCACCAGCAGGACCATACCCTTAAGTTTTCCGCACAGACACCCTTTCATACAGAATACTGCATCATTTATAAAGGTTTAGCCAAGCCCTTACTTTATGATTAATATGCCATGCCTCTGCCACTCCCCTATGCATATTCTCTACATATGGGGGGGTGGGCACATCCCCGGGCAGGGGGCTGAAATCCACACAAAGCACAGCAACGGTCGACTGCGCTCCGTTGTGGATATAATGGTACTGCGTACAGAAGTCTGCAGTAGTTATAAGGTCTGAATACGGTCCAGACCCACTAACAGTGCCCTCCTTAACAATGCACCCTACTAATACCGTGCTTTCTACCACTGCTATTGCAAATTCCTCCTGAAATCTGTCATACAATATAAGAGCAGGCATCCCAACTTGGAGTTCCATTTTTTTTTAACTGCAGAGAGACTGAAACTACAAAAATAACATCTGTGTGACAGTGAAAACAGTCATTTCCCATTGCTGGGGATTTCATTCGCTTGACAGCAGTGCCCTTTTCTTTGCAATGGATGAAGCATGTCAGGCAGATTTAGGAAGCAGAGAAGAAATGTTCTGTCATGAGGACTGCCATTTCAGAATCGATCCCCATCTACATGCATTACACCTACCTGTCCTCAGCAATTTTACAGATCAATTCCATTCTACACAAGTGCGGAACTTTAGCAGTCCTCAGTGGAGTGAACCAAGACCCCACTGCTGCAGAAGGGAAATGATTCTATAAACAAAAGTAGGGCTGGAGTTTTAATTACTACTACCACTACTACTACAACAACTAATAATAATAATAATAATAATAATCTATATAAAAGCCATTTTGTTCCTCACCGTTATACACATGTGCAGCAGCGTTCTCGCCATTGTGCTGCTACTGCGCATACGTATAGGCTGGGAGCAGAATAGCTGCTGTCCGTCCAGGTTCCCCACTCCCACCCCCCACTTCCTCACTACTTTCACTACTTTCACGCTCACTGCACGCGGCAACAGCAACACCCTCCTGGCAGTTGGCTCAGTTCTTTTTTTCCGTGTAGTGCCCATGAGACACTTCAGAACCTCCACCATTCATATTAACAAGCCCACAATCACTGGGGTCGGTAGGGTAGTGTTGAGGCTCAGGAGCACACTGACTCACTAGTCAGCCAGGGCTGGAAACTCATCAAGCTTGGGGAGCGCAGAGTATGTCACATGGAGTGACTAGCCCAGATTGTAGTGTGTCAGTGACTTCTCTCCAACTCATCAGTGACTTACATGCCAACCATGAAACACTATATACATGTAATCAGTACACAGTAATAAATGGTGTCTGGAAGCGGGAGACACAGCATGGGGCATACTGGTGAGCTGGAGTGACATGATGGGGAATACTGGGAGCTGGAAAGACATGATAAAGAATACTGGGGGGGCTGGAGAGACATGATGGGGAATTCTGGGAGCTGGGGAGAGATGATGGGAAATACTGGGGAGTTGGAGAGACATGATGGGGAACACATTAATGGGGAATACTGGAGAGCTGGAGACAAATGATGGGGAATGGGAGATGCTATAACATGAAAGGGAAACACTAGAATGCTTTAGACAAATGATGCAAAATACTGGGAGGCTAAAGAGAAATTAATTGGGAATACTGGAAAACTGGAGATACATGAACAGGGAATACTTTTTCCTGTCATTTTGACAAACCTTTGACTAGTACTAATAATAATAATAATAATAATAATAATAATAATATAAATAGGGCCCATGGTGGGAAGAGAAATGGATGGTGCTGGGTCTCTGGGAACCCTAGGCATAATTTCAGCCCTTTGCCCCCTACACGTGACACAATTCACTCCAAAGTTACATAAAATAATTCCACTCCAAAGTTACATAAAATAATTCCACTCTTTATTAAATATTACAATGCTTACTCCGTATGTATGACTGTCTCTAATGGTGACAGCACAATACACAAGGATCCACTCAGTTTATCTTCTGTGACGCTTGATGCACTGCTTAGTTACTCAGCTGCCTGTGACGTGAACGCACAGCAGCTAAATAGTTAAAGTAAGCATGCCGAGCAGACAGACAGACATTTTTTGGGAACCTCTATATACGCACACACATATATCTATATGTCTCTCCATCGATACAGATGCACAGGGTCAGTTTAATGATGTTTGGCGCTCCACTACAAACTCTAATTTTCCCCCTCTTATTTCACAATTTAACATGTACTACTAATGACTGCCATGGAATGCAGCAAGCCTACCAGTGATTTACATACAATCAGGGCCCAATTTACCACAACAAGGATGCCCCCACAAATATGAATTTGGAAAATGTATTCCCTGTGGATATAGAACCGGATTCACAGATCTGTATTTACTACGTGCGCGTTTTTACGCACACACGTAGCAAGGCAACACCCATAACACTCCCTTTGGCTGGACAGGTTTTTTTCGGTGACTTCCGCCTCCATAGGGCACCCTTAACTCTATGTGTGTACTTACGCACATATGTTACGTGCGTATTTATCTAACTGCACCCTCAAATGCCTAATAATATGCTTCCCCCAACCCACTTTAACATATCTCTGCGCCCTCCGTACGTATGTCCCTAGGTGCGATTCACAAGTCCGTGCCTAAAGTACTCATGTGCGTAAATACAACGTAAATTGCGTGGAAAAAGTTACTATGCATGTGCAGTTAATCCGCTCCTAAAAATACGCACGGATCTGTGAATACCTCCCATAGAGAGGGGCGATTGCCACCCCTAGAGATGTGCTGACCAAGGCACAATGATAACTGTGTAGGAAAAGCCTGTGACAAGGGAGTGGAGGGAGCAGTGCCACATGGTTCAGAGGGGCCCCAGAAGTCTAAAATTCAGCTAGAACCTCAGTAATAAAACCTGAATTCCCCTCTGCAAATATGGATGTCAGTGACTGACATCCTCTGCAGAGGGAGACCTGCAGGGTTATCAGCGCAGCTGAGCTTCCTTTGTAATGTAGAGCCATCTTCCAATGTCTCATCTTCATAGAAATAATACCTTCCCCAGAAGAAAGAAGAAGGAGCTGAGAAAGAGAGGTAGAGAAGTAAAGAGAGGTATGAAGATAAAAAAGAGCTGTGACAAAAAGTAGATAGAGAAGTACATACAGACAAAAGACAGGGTATGTGAAAAGTTATAGGATGCCAGGAGTCCACTTACGAGGAGCCAGAGTGAATATAGTGTATATAGTGAGGGGATTGGGGGAGTAAGGAGGAGCTGGGCTGTATATATTGTACATAATGAGGATATTGGGGAAGGAGGAGCAGGGTGAATATAGTGTATATAGTGAGGGGATTGGGGGAGTAAGGAGGAGCTGGGCTGTATATATTGTACATAATGAGGATATTGGGGAAGGAGGAGCTGGGTGAATGTAGTATATATAATGAGGGGATTGGAAGAGTGAGGAGGAGCTGGGGTCAATATAGTGTATGTTATGGGGTGAATATTTTGTACATAATGAGGGGATTGGGGAGTGAGGAGGAGCTTTGGTGAATATAGGGCTCTATTTACTAAGAATGCCTGAACGTAGCTCAGGCAAGTTCGAATCTGCTCTCCGAGAACTTCTGAGCTACGTTCAGGCTATTTACTAATACTCACCCTCTGCTGGCTGTCCCGCGATGACATCTGAACTTTCTTCTGTCATCGCTGGCTTTCTTCGTACGTCTGGAAAGCCTGCACATGCGCAGTGGCTCTCTGCTGGGACTTTGTAAAAAAAAATGAAGTCCCAGCATGAGAAGCACTGCGCATGTGCAGGCTCTCCATGTCGGGACCGGCACCTGCGGGCAGACGCGTCTTCGGTCCGGTAAGTATTTAAAGCTATTTTGTTGTGTTCTTTAATTTCTATTGTTTTTTTAATTGTTTTTTAATTTTCCCCAAAAAATGTTATTTAAATTTTTTCAAGACAACGTTATTTACTTATATTCCAGCGGTCTACCCATACATATACCCCTTTTTCATTCCCTAATAACAGCTATTAGGGGGAGAAAAAGGGGGTCTTATGGGGAGACTGCTGGAAGAGAATTCTAAACGCCAGTCTGAAATGGCGTTATTTTAACTCTCAGAGCAGAGTATAAAACTCCGCTCTGAGGGTTAGTAAATAGCCAGCCCCATTGAAAACAACGGGCTGGCGAGGACAAGTGAAGTTTTGCCGCATGGCCATGGAAACTGGTGATTTCCATGGCGGTGCAGCTGTTGTAAATAGCAAAAAGTTCATTTTTGGACTTATAACTTCATAACTCCAAAAATGAACTTTTTAAAGCTTTAGTAAATAGAGCTGTAAGCGTGTATAATGAAGGGATTGGAGGAGTGAGGAGAAGCTGGAATGATCACAACTTGTTAAAAGAAAATATACATTTAATGCACAAAAGGTATTTTATATTTTTAATCACAGCTCCTGCTATTTGAAGTGTGTTTGTGTGTATGGGGAGAGGTAAGTATAGAGAAAGCTGGGTGTAGGTGTAAGAGTGGGGAAAGGGAGGTATAGTGGGAACAATTGGGTGAGGGGCATATTGGTAAGAGGGAGCAATATGGTGAAGATAGTGGGTGGAGAAGAATAAGGGGTTAGAATCAATTCATAAAAGGGAAGGGATTTAAATTAATCATTTGCCCCACCTAAAAGAAAATTTTAGATCCACCTCTCTACGAATGAATGTGTCATACTGAAAATTGGTATTTCAGATATACCTGCCTTTCTGAAATGTCAGTTAACTGTTCCAGACACAGCAGCACTGTCATTTGGTTCTCCTGTTGTCGTCGTCATTGAGAGGATCAGTAAATCATGCAGCCAGCAATACCGGTGTGTCTGACTGGGGCTCTATTTCCAAAAAACGATTTGAGGCAAATCGCCACAAATCGCGTGAGTTGAGCCTCTGAAGTCAAATCGCAGTATTCACAAAGGTTTAAATCGCGTGATTTGACTATGAAAAAAATTGCAATGGCAAACATCGCTGGAAATCGCTATGGGGTAGTGTTTTTATAGTAGAGATGACGTGATGATGATCTGTTTCTGACGTCATCTCTACTATAAAAACTATACTATAAAAACACTGCCCCCTAGTGACCTCATCGTCATAAGCAGCAGCCTGGATGCCCAGTAGAAGCTTACCAGCATCGTGGCAACATCAGAAGAGACCCGGACATCTGCAGCAGAGACTCTATTGAAGCTGAACACTTCAATCAACAGATGAACATTCTTCACAGCCAGAAGCGCTTCCTCTGAGAGATGTCTGCAAACTGTGAGTGCCCAAAGATTTTATTCTTTTACACATGATACACTGCATACATTACACTTAGATTAGGAGAGATGACCACCGGAGGTAAATGCACACAGTAGGGAACATTGTTAGTTAGGGAATAATTCTTGTTTACATGCATACTTTGTGTAAATCTTTAATGTATGTTTAATGTAACTTTTTTTTTCACACACTACACGCACCTACACATGCAGCACTTACATTTTACACATACAAAAACACGTCATGGTGATTTTAAATCACAATAAAGGCGATTTCTTCAAATCGCATTAGTGAATACCGCAATTTTTTTTTCCATGCTGCGATTTAAAATCGTTCTATCTCGCCACGATTTTGCCGCGATATTTTGGTTTAAATTGCGGTATTCACAAAGATGCGATTTTACCGCAATTCAATAGTGGTTTTCAATAAAATCGCATCAATTCACGTGTGTTAAAAAAAAAAAAAAGTGCTGCATGGCTGAAAGCCTTAGCCTTAGCATTGCTTAGCCTTGTGGTTCTATCAGCGTCAGCATGGTTAGACTTCTAACCACGTGGCGCTGTGTGTGCTGTGTAAAAAAAAAATACAGTGTTCAATAAACATATGCATATACATAACAATGTGTCAGTGTGAAAAAACACATATTCCCTGACTAATATTAACCCCTAATGTGTTAACTTACCTCCGTTGGTCCATGTCCTATACTAAGTGTACTGAAATGTAGTGTTTGTTGTAAAAATAAAAAAAAAAGATTTTATCACTCACCGTTTGTCGTCCTCTGTCTTGGGAAGCCTTTCTAGATGAGAAGAATCTTCTGTTGATTGAAGAGGGCTCCCTGGTCTTCTGCTCTGGCTCTTCTGCATCTTCTGCGCGGAGCTGACAGTCTCCTTCTCCTCTTCTTTGCTGCTCCTAATGACCATTCAGTCACTAGGGGGCAGCCTTTTATTTAATGTGTTTTAAATCCCACTCAAGGCGATTTCTGCAAATCGCCTTTAGTGAATACCATGATTTTTTTTTTCCTATTTTTTCAATGGCACAATCTGGCCGATTTCTGAATCGCGATGTTTGCCATTGCGATTTTTTTACACACTCAAATCACGCGATTTGAGCCTTTCTGAATACCGTGATGTGACTTTAGAAGCTCAAATCACGTGTTTTTTGTCGATTTGCCTCAAATCGTTTTTTGTAAATGAGGCCCTTAGTGAATCCCACGATTTAAAGAAAAAAATCGCAGCAAAATCGCAGCGAGATAGAACGATTTGAAATCGCTGTTTCATATTGTTTTTTGTAAATGAGGCCCTGGGTGTGAGCTGGAGTGATCAAGAGAAGAAGCAGAAAAAAAATCTAAAAGGAAACTAGAGAAGATTAAGGCCCGTATTCAGACCACCGGACGTATTGCATATACGTCCGGTGTTTACCGAAATTTGATACTGCGCATGTGTAGTAATTTTTTTACATAATCTATGTATCTTTTCGATCGCGTATATCTTTTTTGTATCGCGTTGATCGCGTATATGCAATCTACGTACCAAAATGATACGTAGATTATGTAAAATGGTTACTACGCATACATAGTAGCTAATATCGGCAGATGACGGCCGTAACTTGTAAGACATGTTGTGGATCTGGCCCATCATGTGTCTCTCCAGCAACCAAGTATTCCCATCATGTGTCTCCAGCCTCCCAAGTATCCCCAGTATGTCTCTGCAGCCTCTCAAATATTTCTACGTCTTTCCAACCCCCCTACCCCCGTATCCCCATCATGTGTCTCTGGCTCCCCACTATTCCTAACATGTGTCTCCAGTTCCCCAGCATCCCCATCATGTCTCTCCAGCCAAAAGTATCCTTATCATGTGTTTCTAACCCATCCCACCAGTATCCCTATCATGTCTCCAGCCCCCCCAGTATTCCTATCATGTGTCTCTAGCCCCCCAGTAATCCTATCATGTGTCTCCAGTCCCCACAGAATTCCCATCATATCTCTCCAGCCCCTGGGTATCCTATCATGTGTCCAGCACCACCCCAGTACCCCCATCATGTCTCCAGCCCCCCATCCCCAATATCCCCATCATGTCTTCAGCCCCCCAGTATACCCATCATGTCTCTCCAGCCCTCTCAGTATTTCCCATCTTGTCTCCAGCCCCCCAGTATTCCAATCATGTCTCTTTAGCCACCTCCCCATCTCCATCATGTCTCTCCAGCCCCCCAGTATCCCCATCATGTCTCTCTCCCTCAGTATTCCCATCATGTCTGCAGCCCCCCAGAATTTCCATTATGTGTCTACAGCCTCCTGGTTTTCCCATTATGTCTCTTTAGCCACCTCCCCATCCCCATCATGTCTCTCCAGCCCCCCAGTATCCTCATCAGTTGTCTCCAGCTCCCAGTATTCCCATCATGTTTCTCCAGCTGCCCAATATACCCATCACGTCTTTCTAGCCCCCTCAGTATCCCCATCATGTCTCTCCAGACCCTAAGTATCACTATCATGTGTTTCCAGACCACCCCACTAATATACTCATCATGTCTCCAGCCCCCCCAGTATCCCCATCATGTGTCTCCAGTCCCCACAGAATCCCCATCATGTGTCTCTAGCCCCCCAGTATTCCCATCATGTGTCTCCAGTACCCACAGAATCCCATATCATGTCTCTCCAGCCCCTCAGTATCCCTATCATGTGTCTACAGCACTCCTCATATCCCAACCATGTCTTCGGGCCCCCAGTATTCTCATCATGTGTCTGCAGCCTCCTGATATTCCTATCTTGTCTCTCCAGCCCCCCTGAATCCCCTATCATGTGTTTCCAGCCCACCCCACCAGTATACCCATCATGTCTCCAGCCCCCCAGAATCCCTATCATGTCACCAGCCCCTCCCAGTATCCCCATCATGTCTCTCCACCCCCCCAGTATTCTCAACATGTGTCTCCAGCCTCCCCAGTATTACTATAGTGTCTCTACAGCCTCTTCAATATTCCCATCATGTTTTTCCACCTTCTGTCCAGTAATCCCCATCATGTGTCTCAAGCCCCCCAGTATCCCATCTTATGTCTTCATCCCCCTACTAATCCCCTTTATGTGTCTCCAGCCACCCAGTATTCCCATCATGTGTCTCTATACCCCTCAGTATCCATATCATGTCTCTCCAGCCCCCTATATCCCAATCATGTGTGTCCAGGGCCTCTAACAGTATCCCCATCATGTCTCCAGCCCCCCCCCTTTTCCTTGTCCAATTCATGTATAAGATGCTGTGGCTGTTGCATAGAGCAGCTGAATCAATCAGCTGCCTTATATAACTTCTGCAGCAGCACATACAGTAACCTCCTGTATGAGCTGCCAGTCACTATAGCGGTCAGCGGGGGGTTGATCGTCGCCTCTCCAGCCTGGTGCCGGTTTGCACCACATTGCATTGGCCTTACATGTTGTAAAGTGAGGAGTGCAAATTATTTACGGGAGTCCTGTATAGCCAATATTGGTTATGTGAATGACTCCAGCCACATCCAAGCAGAGAGATTGCTGCAAAGGAGGTAGAAAGACTAAGATGAAGCGAGAAGACAGCAAAGATAAGTGAATAGGTCAAGTCAGGGACAGGTTGGGGAATAGGAACAGGAGAGAAATGGTGGTAGAGGTAGGGACAGAAGTGGATGTCTGTTTGCATAAAGGGGGCACAATTGGATGGCTGGGCACATACAGTGGGCACAAGTGGATGTCTGGGTACATACAGAGGGCACAAATTAATGACTGGGCACATACAGGGGCACAAGTGGATGGCTGTTCACATACAGGAAGCACAAGTGGATGGCTGGGCATATACAGGGAACACAAGTGGATGGCTGGGCATATACAAGGGGCACAAATTGATGGCCTAGCACATACAGAGGGCATAAGTTGATGTCTGAAAACATACACACACTTCCCAACTTTCTTTATTCTGTTCTCAAACTGCAAAAATGGCAGAATTTATGAGGAAAGAGGTGGAGTTTGGATGGGAAAGAGGCGGGGCTTATTTGTTCATCTTTCAAGAGTCTAAATGTTGGGAGGTATGCTTAAAAGGGTCAAGCATAGCACAATAAGCCACTGCTCAAACTGTAACTTTAACTTCATTTTCACCCTAATGCCTAGTACATGCTGTCCAATTATTGGTATGGCAGTATCTAATACTACTGTCAGGCACAATAATTGGCTAATGTGTAATGTATATCACATCTGACAGACTGCTAGTTAGATGCAATAATTTGGTACCATGTCTCATTCCATATTCTTTTTTCTTCCTGTCTCTGTCTTGATAAATCGTGTGTGCTCTCTTGTATCCCTATCATACATGAGTTACAGGTAACACGCAGTCCAAAAGTACATTTTGAAGTATAGTTGAAAGACAAATGATACAGAAGACAATTGAAATAAGTTTTTTTTTAATAGAGGCAAGTTATAGTTCTGTACTTTAAAAAAAGTATACCTGCTAGAGAGAAGTTGTTAAATTGCTATTATACCCAGAAACAAGAGAGTGCCCACATGCGCTCATATTTCTGTACATTACTTACCCTCTGGAGATTACAGGCATTTCTTCCTACATACAGCTGAAGAATAGTGACTAACATCAAACTCAATTCAATACAGCATAACTCTTGCACATTGTGTTTGAAGTGTGAGCTTTCCAGTTGCTAAGAACTGACAACATAAATTAAGAGAATTTAAAAGCACTGACTTGCATGATGTGCTCATTATTCGTCTATCGTTTATCATGTCTCCTGCTTTAGAGAAGCCAAAATTTATGTTTTTAATGCAGTGTCCTCATTGTGAAAAACAGTAAAACAAATACAGGAATGGCATCCAAACCTGTCATATAGTAGATAAAAGCCAGATAAAGTAAAAAGAAAAAGCACAGTAACATTTCATATAGTGTCCATTTTAAAGACAGCAATTGTTTTGTGAAATTCAGAAGGTGAGAAGTGTAACAGCTTTCTCAGTATATAATATGCCACAGTCACAGTTCCAGCTCATAAATATCCATATAGACAGAGGACTCTAAGTATTTTTTCCATGACATGAGTCTGTTGCTTATATCCATAAAATGAATCCTTTTATCCACAAAGCACAGTACAGCATATAAATGAGTGGATATAAGAAAATATGTTTTGCAAAGTGATTAGAGCTTTTGGCTTCGATAGTCTTAACTGCAATAAAACAAATGTAAAATGTGTATACATTTGGCAGCTTTTTGTTACTGAGAATAAAATTCACATTAACAGTAAAAATAATTCATTCAAAAGACATTTTGAGGGTTGACGGATAATGTAAACAGTAATTAGCAAAAATGTAAAGTGTTTCGCTGCATGATTTAAAAGTATTTCTAGAAATCCATTAACTTAAATACACATATTATCAAAATAGGCATCCAGATATTTCCAACTCAAGCATAGATGTGAGAAAGGGGGCAAGAGTGGCACTTCATCCACCCTAAAATTAAAGGGGGACATTTCAGGGGGTGCCCTGTAAGTTTCTATGACTTAAATTACGGCAGTATTTTAGTCATACAGACTCATCAGTCAGCTGTTAGCATTTTATTCCTAGAGACTTGCAGAGTCTGGCAGGCTGGGTCGTGCACCCAGCTCTCTACCCTCATCCTTTATCCTATCCAACAGCTACTTGTGGAGAACATGATATTGACGTCACTTTTAACCAGAGACACAGCCAGCGTATGCTGAGGAGGATACATAATCACATAGGGGCCGATCCTCGGTTACGGCCGTCAGGGGAATTACATAAACCTCGTACATAATTCCCCTGTGTGGAAGGTTGTGCGCATACGTTACATACACCGGCCCTTACAAGAAAGGGGCTGTCCCCACCATTACGAATGTCGTATCTGCACCGTGAAGGCAGAGATAGACATGGTAATGAGGGGATGGGGCGGGGGAAGCCCCAACACGATCAGGTATGCGACCGTAAGGCCGAATATGTGATTGTAAAAGTTAAGGTAGGAATCTGGACATGTAAGTGTCCAGATTTCCTACCAACAGCGGGGAGTGCATGGGGCGGCCATAATGACTCCGGCCCATAGAAGCCTGAGCTTTATATCTTTTTACATGAGTTTATAACATTTTTATGCTTTTCTTCTGTAAAATAAAAAATTATCATTACAGCTTGCAAATGTTTTGGCAGAGGAAGGGGCACCAAAACAAAATGATTTCTTGCCCATTCCAACCTAAAAATCAAGAAGTGGAAAATTTAACAAAAATCTTGCAAGAGACCTAAATACAACCACCTGGAGAAATGCCCATATGTTAAATAGCTGGTAAAGTGGAATTTATAACAACAGAGATGAAGGAATGAGTTGGAAGATATCATTACACAAGAGAAGACATATATACGTGGGTGCGGTATTTTTTGGTAAGCTAATAAAGGAAAAATGCTCCAGCACACTTGTTGTTTAACTAATAAATAATCTGCTATACTGGACCTGATACATATTTAGGTACAGATAGGGGACTCGTACAAGTTTGTTGCGTTGTCATGCATGCGCCAGATGTTACGCGTCCTAAGCCCTTCCATACAGAACTTTGTTCTGTACAGAAGAACTTCCATGGAAGGGGCCAGCTCTTTAAAATGCATGCCTAATCCATGCCATACAGGGGTTAGGCATGGTAATGAAGGGCCGCTGGAGAGGAGCAGCAGTTCTTCACCTGTGTAGACCAGATCCATGTGGATAAATCAAGGTAGGGTCCAGAACTTCTGAAAGAGGGGAGTGCCAGAGGCTTACACTGCTCTCTTCTACGCTTGGTTCCAAATTTGAATCAGGTTCACTGGGCTGAAGTAAGTGCTTAAGTAAGTGCTTGAAATTAGTTACTCCTGGGCTAAACCATGTTGATTGCAGGGAAGTCATATTTTATTTGTTGCAAACAGTATTGGAGTTTAGAGGAGATGTTTCCTATCCCAAGTCTAAATAACAGTGTAATAGTAAAGCTGGTCAGTGTCTGTGTGCAGTACACAATTCAAAGATATATCCCTGCATGCAAAGAATACAATTAACTTGACTCCCCCTGCAATCAACATGGTTTAGCACAGGAGTAACTCATTTCAAGCACTTACTTAAGTCTGGATCCAGCCCACTGTCACTAAAATAAAATGAGAAAGTCTTATTTTTCTAATTTGCAAATATTTAAAAACTACATGTAATTTTCAAAGCTTTTTGGATAAGGCGGATCGAACTCTAAATAATAAGAGTCCATACACAGGGTCATTTATCATTTGTATTCAGTTGAGAGACATTTCACCCAGGTTTACCCATTATTTTTCTTAGCAGGTTATCATAAGTATTCTATATTGGCAGTAACCTGCAGACAACCAGTGTTGGAACTTACAGAGCAGACCAACAATTGAAGAGGGTTTTGCATCAGTATATGCAAATACACACACCATGGTCTCAGTGCTTGTAACACTGGTTGACAATGGTTGTTACAAAGCTCCTCCTTCTTCCTATCACCCACAGTTTTGAAGTTCTCTTCTAGATCTAATATTCTGTTATATGTTCCATTTATAAAACAGTTAAGGAGATTTCTATTGGCCCTGTGCAAGTTGGTCCACATGTGTTGGCCTTCAGCATTGGACTATAAAATAGCCCCACCAACTGTCACTTTTGTCTTCAGAAGGGGCCATGTATGCTACACTTTCTCTGTCAAGTTGAGCAACACCTATAAGCTATTTTAATTCCCTGGACTTGTTTTGCTACATCTGTGGTGAAGTTACTTTTAAATGGCAAAAACATCATTTGACTCGACTCCTGAAGCACTGTTATGACCTCTACTTTGGATTCAAATTCGGCAACCAAGACAAAGACTGGACCCCTCATGTTTGCTTTGTCACTTGTATTAGACTCCTCACAGGTTGGGCAAAGGAAACCTTTGGGGGGATCCGAAAGATCACAGCACAGACTGCTACTTTTGCTTGACAAACATTTTTGGCATCAATTCCAAGCCAAAGCACACTGTGACACACCCAAATTTACCATCTGCCATGAGGCCCTGCCACACAATGGAGACATGCCTGTGCATCAGCCTCCAGAAAATGTCAGACTTCAAAAAGCAGAACAAGAAATGTAGCCTGCAGAGCACTGTGAGGATCAGTCACATCTTAACCCAAACTTTGAGTCTCCCTGAATGTCTTCTAAACCACATTTCATTACTTTAGAGGATATAACTAACCTCGACTGAGATTTAAACTTATCTTAAAGGTAAGGAAAACTTTTTGGCTCCAGATTGAAAGACTGGAATCTTCTTCACAATGGGGTAGATCCAGACCTACGGGCTAGTTACGTCCCCCAGCGTCCCTATGTTCAGGTTAGTGTAGGTGGGCGGGGGAGCTAGTTTAATGAGGGTGGGAGGGCGGACTAAGCGGCCATACGCTCCTGTGCGAGCGTATGGCCCCTTCCTTACGCCGGCTGAAGTAAGGGGAGCCTTCAGCCGGCGG